>VYZS01099129.1:0-23221 GCA_013400695.1 Neodrepanis coruscans
ATTTTCTAACCCACAACAAGAAGAAACAGCAGTAAAGAGAGAGAGGAGACAAAGAGATTAGAGTAAGAAAAAGAATTACCACCACAAACCCAATGGCTTACGCAGTGGCAGCCAGAGAAGGAAGAGAAAAACAAAAATGGAGCCTTGTGCTCACATTTTTATGTGGTTTGGCCAGTGTGGCCGTGACCCCAGTTGGGATCCCCTGTTTATTGGCGGATCTATAGCCACGAGCTACAGCGATAGGCAGTGTAGCCAGTCAAGAGCTGTGTCAGATGCGAGCAGGCTACCAGGCAGGCCTTTTGACTGACAGCTGCCCCATGCAGAATTCCAGCCCTCCATGTGGCTTCCCTGCCACATGCCTTCCATCCTGGCCACTCCCCCAGTACACACAGAGTTTGTTCTGACCCCATAGAATAGTAATAACTGATCCAATGTCTCACAACATTGCTGGAAAATCTGTTGAACTCTGGCTGTGTGGAGAAGTTTCCAGAGTTCAGGGGAATATTCGAGTGTCTTTGCTCCAATCCCTATTGCTAAAACTTTGAGATACTGATTTTTTTCAGCTAAGGCTATATGGCTAATACATTGCATTTAGACCTATTTGTGGGAACTAACGTTGACTTCTTTTTGTGGACAGCCCTTGTATAAAATATTTTGTAATAATCTGGTACTGTTGATCATGAAAATAAGGGTGACCTTATAAAAAATGACAACTTCTCCACCAACTATTGAACATCTCTGGGCATCTCTGACTTCCCTCCTCTTTCCCAGAACTGATGAAGGACTAATCAGTGTAATGTTATTCAGTGAACTTTAACTGTTCCTAAGTGGATACACTTAAATAGGAGTTATGGAGGTGCTATATATCAGCTGAGAGAAATAATTTCATTGAATAAGAACTTTTGAGATTTTTTTTATGTACTTGGAACAATAAACAAGATGGCATGGTAAATGGTAAATTCTCTTCAAAAAATAGAGTCTTCAGCTAGGGGAAAATGTATCTAAATAGTCTGTCTGGCCTGGGAGGTCTGGCAAAAGTCTTTGCTACATTGGGAAGAGTTTGTGAATGTCAGCTGAGTGAGCTGAGAAAAATGTAATTCTGCATGTTGGTTTCACACATCAGACCAGTGTTTTTGTGACCACAATGCAGCACAAGAATACATTTACTATCATTATAATTAATGACTGAGTTATTGTAGCTACATTTTGAATTTTCTTTTTCTCAATTCTCTTGCTATGTTTTAGTGTCTTCTTTGCTCCTAAAATGTGCTCCTGAAAGCATTTACCAAAGCTCATTGTATTAAAGTGCTCCAGAAGTCTTTTCCCATGATTTATACAAATTTAGAATACTATGCTTTCTCACAAGAGAAAAGTCTGTGAGAGCACTGGAGCATTCTTAACCTTCAAAGAACTACATTCCAATTGTAAAATGACACAACTTCACTAAATTGTAAATGAAGTTACACTCTAGCCAGGCCAAGAAATTTCCTAGATGGTGAGTTTAATTTATTTGATCTAATTCCATGTCAGAGCCACAGTAAAACATTTTGAATGTAATGTTAAGAAAGAGTCTCACCCTATTTCAAAGTCTCCTTCTCTTTTATATTTCTCCATTTCCCTAGTGAAAGCACTGTTAAAGCTGATGCAGGAATGCAAAGTTCTGAGAAAAGCCCAGTGTGGTTAAATTTGATTTAGATGAAAGTGGAATCAATTTTATTGGCTCTTAATATGAACTGCTAATGTTCTCCTTATAAAATCGGCATTGTTTTTTAAGAACTTTAAGTTTTCTTTCAATGTTAAACATTGATAAGATAGGGACCAAGAACTATAAAAGAGCACATATGGAAGAGTATCAGCAACCTGAAAGAAGTATCAGATATTTTATGTACTAAATTATGGATGCTAGAATGTAATAACAAATTCTGATTCTCCTTCTCACAATATGTGAAAGAACTATTTTTACCACCCAGCTTAAGACATCTGGCTTAAACTGAACTTAGTAGTTAAGTGGTTCAAAGAGACATTCAACCACAGGACAATACATCCGTCTAGAATGGATTAATCATAATATTCTTTTCAACCATCCTAACTGTAGACATCTACTCTCGTTGCTTTACAATGTTAGTTTTTGAGTACAGTGGCCTAAAGAATCATTTATGGGTCAGTAAATGAATATGAAGTTGTAGTAGCACAGTTCAACAAGTGCTCTGTTGATGAAAAAAAGGGTTAAGAAACAGCAGATGAACTGGAGGAGATACAGACATGTGGAGATATGGATCAGAACTTCAGTCAGTTTGGAACCTTTGGCTCAGTTCTGAAGTTGTTGAGTAGATGTGGTCACTTTCTTCTGAAGATGGCTGAAATACCTTTTAGTTTGCATAAAATAAGGAAGCTGGGTGGATCATATTCGCACTTAAGCAGTCATCTTCTGAATAAGTGTGCCTGAAGGAAGTGATATGTCATGATAGCAACTCTCTAACATGTCAACAATGAGTAACTTATTTTCCAATGACACTAGGTTAGGAAGAAGAAAGAGTAATCTAGGATAGTGGGAAGGCCAAAGCAAATGAAGAATTCAGAAGAACAGAGATTTCTAGATGTGTTAAAAAGTCATAATATGAAGTAGGCAGCATAAATAGGCTAGTAGATACAAAATTATATATATTTGCTTTTGTTTGGCTTTGTCATCTGTTAAGAAAAAAGCAACCATTAAAAAAGGAAGGTACATTCTTTATCCGAGAGTTAATATATGTAGTTCCTCTGCAAGCACTGTTCATAGAATGGTAACTAAACTCGTCTCTGGCTTTCATTCTTTGGACCTCGGGTGATTTGTCTTTGCAAATTTCCACTAAAAGTAATCCTTTCAAAACAATTTCAGTTATGACTATAGGGATTGCCAGAATGTTATGGAATTCATTGATTCATAGAATGAACAATATAAATATTTCAGAAGGTAAACTGGAGTAGCAATTTCTTCCACTTACAATCTTTTAATTTTTTTTGGTCTACCATATCTTAAATCTTAATAATGACTGAGATTGGGGTGGTGGTGGTGATGGTAGTGTTGGTTTTTTTATTTTTTTCCACCATAACTTTAAAATATATTGTATCATTAAGTCCTAGGAAGAAACAAAACAAAACAAAACAAAACAAAATGCCCAAACCAAAACCCCAAACCCTATGATAATTTAATATGAGGTGCTATGTTGTAATTATATATTAAAGAAAATAATCTTCTTTTAAAGAGCAAAATTTGAAGCTTGTAGAGAAATTTGTGACAAGTCAGGACAGAAGGCTATTATTTTGTAGTGACTTAATCTCTGATGAACTGGGAAATGCCATGTTCTATATGGCATTAAAACTCAAGTGACAAAAATGTTGCTGTTCTTATGGTATTAGTCCAGATTCCCTTATTTCAGTGATGTTTCAAAGTGAGAATCATGCTGGGCTTTATAATTTATAAGGATTCTTTGAAACAATAGTTGCATGACAAAAAATACCACACCTTTGTAATTAGTTTGAGGTCAGCAGACTTAGTTGATAGACCCAAAAATGCAGCTCAGCTTGTGGATTTTGTGACCTGCAAGTGCTGTTACACAGGGTATTGGTGTCTGTCCTGTCACTTATTCTCCTCATTTTATGATCAGCTCTGTGAATAGTTCATTTCTTGAAAGACATTTCACTAATGGGATTTATAGAATTGTAAAGGAGAGATTATCTAGCCTCCAATCCCTATTTTCTATGTCAGCAGATCTGAGAATAAAAATCTGGGAAAAGAGCCAACTATTCTGAAAATTGCATATAATATTGTAATGAAAATGAGGACAGAATTGCATCTGAGGACTACGTAGAGATACAAGAAGTAAGACCAATAACTGTGCCCTTTAACTTGTGAAAATGTTCTGTATTTTCATAACCTTGCAGTGGTTTAAGACAGTGTTAAATATTTTCAAGGAAGATAAAAGAATGCTATGGTGCATGTGCACACAAACTATTAAATATATATTTAAATATTTTATGTAGTCTATTATAAACATTGCACTCAGTTCTTGTCAGACTGAGAACTGGTCAGATGCCTAGCCTTCTGAGAGAAAACTACTTGTGCTATGGTACCACTTCCACTAATTGCTTCAAATATTTTGCTAGAACAGGCACAGACTCGTAAAGAAAACTGCAACATAAATCAATTTAAATAGGTTTTATAAGACAGGCCTCGGACAAAAACAAGAAGTTAATAAAAAAATCATCATTCTTCTTGATACATACTTCTAAAAAATATACATACTTGTTTTATTCTTCCTAGAATGTTCAGGTTTTAATATTTTCAAGAAAATTCTTTGGCATAACTCCAGTTATTTTCTGGGATGGCCTATATTCTGTCCCTGCAAGTGATTTTTAAGTCCAATAGAAAATAAATGAACAATAAAGGATCCTTCAAGATCAAGCTTTTGACTGGTGTTTCTCATAATAAATGTCAGTTTCAACTAGAGAAAGGAAAACAATGTGTCTTTCACTATTTCCTGGGAAATGTTTTCTACGGATGGAGATACCAAGTATTCAGTGAGGAGATTTTGAGATAAAAACTTGGAACAGATATTTAATGATATTTGTAAAAGGTCCTCCAGAATAATTTATCAATTTCTGTGATTAGGAGGAGCAAAGTTGTCTATTTATCCTGTTCTCCCATTCATTAATTCTTCAGATTTTACATTCTCTTATCAGTTATATCTCAGGTTAAAAGATGGTTTTTCCTGTATATTATGCTCTTTCTTTTCATCAGAGCACCTCTGATAGTCTATTTTGTCCCTTTTGTATTTAAACTGGGTTCTAAGATGGCCCAGTTAGAGACAGTTATGTAATTTGAAATCTGGGGACATGAGACTACAAGATGCAGAACAGGAGATAGCCACTCTTTAATTAAATATATATATATGTGTAATGTGTTTAAAGAAGAGAAACATAGGACACAAAACCAATATCTCCAAACAAAACTGAACAACCTGTAGGGAATGGAAGGGAACCCCTGTCTCCCTGCTAGAGCTAATTTATGGGTCTCTGTTCCATTCAGTGGTCACAGGAAAAAAAATGGCAGCCACCACCTCTGAATGGTGGGCAGCAGACTGGAACTCCCTCGCGAGCTGATGGGCTGGAGGTGAGAAGAAACCTCTGGGTGTAGGGTCATTCTCTGATGTCGGGTTTGATGCAGATAAAATGGTGACCATAGGGAGTTAGAGATGCTGGAGATCCGAATTTTACCTCCTTCCTCCTTGGAGCTGCTGAACCCCCAGGCGGTCTTCCTCGTCCCAAGTCACATGGCAGAGAAAGCTTGCACTTCCCCAAGCCAGAAACACATCATCCCCTGCACCTGCGCCGCAGCTGCCGCGCACTGCCAGTCTGTGCTGTTCATGCGCTGCAGTCCCGCCCATCACTGTGGCAACCCTGCTGCCAAACCACACTGCCACCTGTCCCACTGCTGCCCGGGGAACCGGACCCGGTGGCACAGGAGGGGCGGGTCTCCCCATGCCTGGCCATGCAGGTCCCTGGGCGGGCAGCGGGATGGGGTCATGACATGGGCGGTGTCACAGGCGGGCAGCAGCCTCCTCAGCACTCCCCCTTTCCTCCCCTGCTCGGTGGCACTGAGCCTTCGAGGAGAAGGCGGGGGGAAGAGGGGGAGAGCATACTTCCCTCTTCTCTGGTAGTAGCTGCTGTCCCTTGGTCCAGAGACAGCACAACCATGGTTTTCTCTATAACATAGCACAGCCTGGCTAGCTTAGCATTTATTAAACAAGAAAGCAAGCTGATCACTGGCGGAGGAGGAAAAATAAAAAAAAAAAAATAGGGTTTGTTACTTATTTACATTTTTCTGAGCAGCAGCAAAACCCCAGCACAGCCTCTTTAGCAGCATTACTATCCATCACAGGTTTGTGAGTGGCTGTCTCTCATTTAGAAAGAAGAATTTAATCGTTCTTTGGAAAAAAATGACTCATGGTTTCTGGTGAAAACGATGCCCTCCTCCGGCTGGTAATCTCCCCAGTCCTCTAATTCTACATTGGAAACTGCTCTGAGGATAGGGNGGAATGGAAGGGAACCCCTGTCTCCCTGCTAGAGCTAATTTATGGGTCTCTGTTCCATTCAGTGGTCACAGGAAAAAAAATGGCAGCCACCACCTCTGAATGGTGGGCAGCAGACTGGAACTCCCTCGCGAGCTGATGGGCTGGAGGTGAGAAGAAACCTCTGGGTGTAGGGTCATTCTCTGATGTCGGGTTTGATGCAGATAAAATGGTGACCATAGGGAGTTAGAGATGCTGGAGATCCGAATTTTACCTCCTTCCTCCTTGGAGCTGCTGAACCCCCAGGCGGTCTTCCTCGTCCCAAGTCACATGGCAGAGAAAGCTTGCACTTCCCCAAGCCAGAAACACATCATCCCCTGCACCTGCGCCGCAGCTGCCGCGCACTGCCAGTCTGTGCTGTTCATGCGCTGCAGTCCCGCCCATCACTGTGGCAACCCTGCTGCCAAACCACACTGCCACCTGTCCCACTGCCGCCCGGGGAACCGGACCCGGTGGCACAGGAGGGGCGGGTCTCCCCATGCCTGGCCATGCAGGTCCCTGGGCGGGCAGCGGGATGGGGTCATGACATGGGCGGTGTCACAGGCGGGCAGCAGCCTCCTCAGCACTCCCCCTTTCCTCCCCTGCTCGGTGGCACTGAGCCTTCGAGGAGAAGGCGGGGGGAAGAGGGGGAGAGCATACTTCCCTCTTCTCTGGTAGTAGCTGCTGTCCCTTGGTCCAGAGACAGCACAACCATGGTTTTCTCTATAACATAGCACAGCCTGGCTAGCTTAGCATTTATTAAACAAGAAAGCAAGCTGATCACTGGCGGAGGAGGAAAAATAAAAAAAAAAAAATAGGGTTTGTTACTTATTTACATTTTTCTGAGCAGCAGCAAAACCCCAGCACAGCCTCTTTAGCAGCATTACTATCCATCACAGGTTTGTGAGTGGCTGTCTCTCATTTAGAAAGAAGAATTTAATCGTTCTTTGGAAAAAAATGACTCATGGTTTCTGGTGAAAACGATGCCCTCCTCCGGCTGGTAATCTCCCCAGTCCTCTAATTCTACATTGGAAACTGCTCTGAGGATAGGGTTAGTCAGGCTATCAGAACAGTGAGGCAGTAAGCACAGAGTGCTGGGAGATTTTAACTTCCTTTTCTTCCTCTGTCATGTGATAGAAAGATCAATCCACCAGCCTTCAGATGTCTCAAATGCTGAATCCTCCGGAGGCAATTATCAAAAATAACTTTTATTATTTTCCGTTGTTTTGTTCCCCCCCCCTCCCCATTCTTCATATTGTATCTGAAATTCCTGTGTGTGAAATGCTTAGTCTTTAAATTTGGAGTTTTTAAGGCAAATCATTGTTTTTTAGTGTCACAGTTAAAAAGCAACATCACTAAATTTGAAAAGAATGTTCGTACATGAATCTAACATTACTAGCAATTATGCTTATATACATATATATGTAATGTTCAAGGATGTGGAGTGTTCAAGTACATAACATTAATTTTCCATCCCTTTCTCATTGATTTTTTAACAATAGAAGCAATGGTAGCTGTCACAAAAGCAGTTTTCTCCCCAAGATCTGAGCTCAGCTGTTTCACACTGAGAACAGTCTGGAGAGCCGCAAGTGTTTTCATGGTGAGCAGTAGCCCTCAGTGAAGGAGGAGCAGCAAGTAAAGGGAAAGTGAGTCCCTCAGTGCTTATTATTTCAAAGGCATTGGAGTTAAAATCCAATTCTATGTTAAGGTGAGCAGATACCAGAGACATTGAATGTCAGAAACTGTTGCTGGATGCAGAGGGAGATGGAAAATGTCCCCACACCCTGCCTATCTTTTGAGGATTGCATTGTATCTCTGCTGGTGTTCCCCATCTTAGTGCCAGTGTTCCAGCTGCATCCTCACACACTGGGAGCAAAGTGTGTGGTGGTTAAGTTCCTTGAGTATAATTACCCGTGTGCAAGTTACACTTAGCCTACAGTATAACTTTATGGCTCCCTTAAATCACCCCAAATTATGCTCATATCTTCCAAATTACACTTAAATACCCTAAATTATACTCAAATAACAAGACATAAATGGACTTTGAGATAATTAATTCAATAATGAACAGGGGAAGATTCCAGGGTCTGTCCAAAAAATTTATTGGAATAATTATAATGCATCTTTTATTATTTCAGATTTTTGAAAACTTGTGTGCTCATGAGCATGGCTGTTTCTGAGCTTCATGGGGCTGGTGGGCAGGATAAACAGAAATCAATCTCTGGAAAACACCTTTGGGCAACTAGTAAACTAGAGTTTTGTTTCAGGGTGGTACAAAGGTGAAGGCTACTTGAACTCCCAGCCCTGTGTCAGAGCTCTCTACATCCACATCTCCAACTGTCAGCAGTTTACTGCTCCTTGGTCGAAGTAAGCACGTATGGCAGAGAAAAGCTGCTTATATGTTCTCCCCTGTGTACCACCTTCTCTCAGCAGAAGGTGCTCTCAGCCACACTCAAGTGTGCACCACTCACAGCAGCCACCAGTTCTGACCATCTTTACTTAAACATAATCTTCCTCCTTAACAACCTGATTTCTTATCTAATATTTTCACCAGGGAAATAACTTCAGCACAGTTGAAAGTAGCTTCCACTACTTTCATTAGCAGTGAATGATTTTTGGCCAGTTCCCTTTGCTGTTACCTGTTCACTTTTTTGAGCTTTCCAGTGATGCACAATGGAAACAGCTCCACAGTCTGAGGATCTTACCCTGGACCTCAACCTCTGTCATCAACAGCCAGCCTGATCCTTAGGGATCCTCAGGGATCCAAAGATCCTTAGTGGACCAAATGCCTAAGAGATGTAACTGGTTCAATAGTTACCTTCTTCTCCCTCAGAGTCACCTTGAGCAGGTACATCCTTGATACCATGAGATGTAAAACCTGACCCGAAAAGGATTAGTGTGAATTTTATCTGCATTTTCTCATCCACTTCTGTTTCTTCCTCAGAGTTCTGGGGGTACTTTCAGGATGCCCTTTGCCTCCATGAGCAGTTGCAGTATCAACAGACACGTGGGTTCCTGACTAACACGTGATGGGAGCATGTCTGACACTTGGTTGCCATGTGACTATCATGTGAATGGTGCATGATGGGCTTGTATTGGGCATGGATTTGCTGCATGATTGCTGCATAATGGGTGCATGTTTGCCGCATGATTGCTGCTGTAAAACCCCAACCTCCAAGCTACAACCTCACTGAAGGGGCTTTATTTTAAAAATATACAAGGCTCCAAAAACTGTGGACCAGATATATCAAAGAGACTTCAGTTCTTTTAAAACTTTGAGAGTGCACAGGAGAAGATGCTACATATTTTTATGTGTTTTCTAAAAAGGTACTTTTACTGGTAAACTTTAGAAAATAAGAGTACTTGGCAAAAGTTTAAAGTGTAACATAGAAACAAAATAAAGCCTTCCACAAAGCATTGGCTTTGGCAACCAACTCATCAAAATCCAACCCACCTCGTCTCAAGCTACCAAAAATGTTACAAAAGGAGATTAAGAGAAGAAGTATAGAAAGAGAAAGAAAAAACTATAGCTACCATCCAGTGTCCTGTGCAAGTCCACCTTCTACATGTCCAGGTGGCAGAGTTCAAAGAGCAGGCAGAGCACATGTTGCTGCTTTTTTTTTTGGCCCCCCTGTGCCCACACCCTCCACTGCCAGGCAGGACTTTAGGCCCATTGTCTACTCTGTGGTGGAGTAAGGGGCGTTGTTCCTTCGTTGTCAGTCAGAGGCTCGTTTAGGGAGAAAAGGGGGTGTGGAATGGGGGAGTGCTCCCAGGCTGCTTTTGACAGCTGCTTCCAGGCTGCCCAATAAGGCTCACAGGGACTGGGGTGTGGGACTTGGCATTACTTTACCTTCATGAAATTTTTCCTGTCCCTTCTCCACTCTGCCACACACTTGAGTTGGTCAGAGGCAATAATGAATCTAATAATCCAGTGTCCCACAGCTGCAATATGGGCATGTGAATGTCACGTACTGAATGAGTTGTGCCCACCTGCCGCATCAGTGGCCATCCGTCAATCCATCCATCCATCCATCCATCCATCCATCCATCCATCCATCCATCCATCCATCCACTTGATATAGCCAAACTGGTGACCTTTTGATCTTTTTTTTCTGTATGAACCAGAGTGAGACTAAGCCTTTATCATTTCTTTTCATTCAACCAAAATATTGAAAGGGGCACACAGCTTCTGGCTTTAGTGTGCTTTAGGTGCACTCACTGAAGGAATGAAAACACACTTCTGTATACAATCAAGCAGCTACTGCGTGTGACCCTTGAATGCTGGTCAAATTTAGAAATTAGAATAGACCCATGACAATCATTTCAGCTCTTTTATCTAAATAATCATCAATATCATACTTGTCAGAGCACGTATTCTGATTAATAAGAACTGTTTGAAAAAATGCTTTGCAAGTATTAGTTCTGAACTCCTGTTTTAGAGGGGCTTATAATTCTTGAGGAGGAGAGAGAGATAAATTGAGATCATAATTTACTGGAGAGATATTATTTTATTTTCTTTTCTCCTTCTGTTTCGATCTCCTTCGATTCTTAGAATTCACATACTAACAATATTAATGACAAACAAGAAATCAAGAATTAGCTGCGGAAACATGATACTGTTAAACACACGGTGTTTATTTCCTTCTAGTGAACTCCATTGTCTTTTTAGCATTAGAATATATTGTGGAGGGAGAGTAGCCGTGCTGGCAGAACTTGCCTGTAATTGCTCTAATGTTGCATAAATGGATCATAAAAAGCTTTTAAAGAAGACATTATGGTCTGCTGTTTCAATGATCCTTGTTTGAGGAAATTTGTTCTCAGTCAACAGAGTAGAGATCCTATTTGTGCTGAACCAGTTGAAATCAGCATTTAATCAGGGAATCTACAGGGGTTTTTGTGTAGGGTATTAATCTGTTGGTGCTTCTAAATTAAATTTTGTATCCTTTGGTCCTTTTTATCTTCACCTTAGCACCTCTCAGTCATTCAGTGCTGCAGAAAACAGACTTCCTAAAACAACGACTCAGACATGTTAGAATCACAATGTTAATGCTCTCCAACTGACTCACTAGTTATGATAATGCTGTATTTTGACTACAAAACAAACGTGTTTGTAATAAAACAACCTGCATATATTCAGCAGATAAGTAGCAGTTCTACAATTAGCTGTGGTGAAGCCACACAGCTTTTATCGTGCTTGTGTACTTTCAAAGATATGTTTTTAAGATGTAGTTGAAATCTATAATACACTGGGTGATACAGGGAAGGGATAGAAAAGAATTGTTGTGAGGAGTGTTGAAGATATATGTGTATCTTCACCTTGGCACAAGATTTTACAATAGAACAAACAAACATGTCACTGATATTTCTTTAAAATATCCTCAGTGGTGCTGATTCACAAAGCATTTGTATTCTATGTACGCATTTTCTTGCTCTGTCCTCAAGCAGCTTGTTCTGAGAAACACATATAATTTATTAGAGTTTGGAATCTGCCTTTATATAACCTTGTGGTGTTCCTGAATGTGTGAAGTTCTTAATAGAAAAAGTGAATTATTTCTCATCCAAATGCCACATAGTAATGAATTTCTCTTAATATCTCATAGTTTTACTGTATGCTGGCACCCTGAAGTGTCAATGAAAAAATGAAAGTGAGTTTGTAGCTGTGGATTAAATGTAAATGATGTGTATTATACATTTGGCAGCTTGTTTCTTCCTGTCCTAAATAGGTTCTACAGCAAGTTTATTACTAGACTCTCTGAATGACTTGTCAAAAATTTCATAGTGTGAAAATGAATCAATTAGTAGTTTATGGTCTATATTATATTTATTTTACATTTTATTTGGATTTGTTAAAAGGGAGCAATGAAGTTATGACAGGTAAAAAAAATCTGTTACAGCAGTCATTTACCAAATATACCTACAGGGTTTCTTTTAATACAATTATGATCACGCACACAGTAATTGTGTGTGGAAGTTAGCAAAGGTGGAAGCTAGAGAATCTTATAATATTTGTGGCTTTGTTTCATGTTTTTTCTAAGTAGATATTAGTTTTCTTTTAAATATGTATTACAGAAATTAAATGGAAAAGGTAAATATAAATGTGCATGGTTGAGCACAGTCATAGAGAGTGGTTCTATCTCCAGTGGCAACAATATGCTTGCTCATTAAATATTTGGCTCACTTGAGATCCTCATGTTTATGCGTGCCTATCAGCTACAAATGTATGAGGACATATACACATGTATTGATACTAACAAAGTTTTACACTGCTGTCTGATGTCAAGAAAGTTATGAATCATTAGACTAGATTACATCATTTGATAGAGTATCAAAATGACTAATTATTCAGCATCACAATATTCAAACTTCTAAAAACTATATATATGCAAAAAGAGAGAAAATAAAGGTGTAATATTTTAAGTGACACCTAGATGGTTTCCTGCTCAGTGAAAGATGGACAAAAAGTACAGTTAAAGACAATTCTAAATATTCCTGTGGTTGATCTTATTCTTATGTGATGTCATGGATCAGACAAAATTCTCCATTGCAGCAGACATAGAAGAATTTTTTATAGTGTACTTAAAGCACTAGCAGTTACTAGCAGTTGCTTCGGTCCTGTTGGGCAACATGCTTAGTAAGGTGCTCAGAAATGAGGAGAGCATAATAGAATGCTGAGTGGTGCTGAGGAAAAAGTGATACTTAGCAATTTTTTGAAGCATTAGCTGTGTGGTGGTACTAGACATCAACTTTTTATTAACTTAAATTATTTCTCTCTGCCTTTACTTATCTCTCTGACAATGGAATAGAGAATAGTAAGCCAATAGTTTTTTAATTAGAAAAAGTTGTCGGGTTTGTTTGATTGTTTCTTTATTTTGGTGGTTGTTTTTTTAAATACTCCCCTCCTCATCTTCTGTGTAGTAGTATGAAGACTGTGCAAAAAGAATCAGTTGTGTTTGGTTGATCATTCCCCAAAACTGTACAACTCAGATAGGACTAAAACTAGATGTTACTGCAATGTATTTGAATGGGGTTTTTTGACAGAGCTGGTTGGTTTTTTTGGGTTTTTTTTGCTTTTTTTGTTTGTTTGTTTGGTTTTTTTGGTTGCCTTTTAATGCCTACATTTATTTGGAATGACATGCTGCATTTAGGTAACATTGTTAACTATTAGTTTCAGGACAGGCTGAAATATTTGTGGTCATCTCCTGGTTTTGACACTAGAGGGTGTTACTAAAAGACAAGAGATATGATAGAGAAAATGACAACAAAAGAATTTATTGAATCTATGGGATATTATATGCATGAATCAGTAATAGACGATAACCCAACAATAATAACCACAAAAAGAATGACCACTCTGCTGCTCTGGGCTGGCTGCTGGGCTGTNTTATATGCATGAATCAGTAACAGACGATAACCCAACAATAATAACCACAAAAAGAATGACCACTCTGCTGCTCTGGGCTGGCTGCTGGGCTGTGGAGGAGAAGGAAGGAGTGGTGCCACATGGACGGTGCTGGGGAGGCATTGTGGCAGGGTCCCACTCCAGAGCTGCTGGAAAAATTGAGAGCGTGAAGGGAAAACCCTGGGTGACCCAAAGGGAAGAGACAGCACACTGCTATCACTGCCGCGTGAAGCCGTGTGGTCCTCTGGCAGCACTGCTCGAGCTGTGGTCATGCCGTGCTGCTGCCCGCGCTGAGAGAGAGCCGACTTCCGTTTCTGCTCTTTTTATAGAGTGTCTGTTCTCGTCTTTTCTTGTACTTCCTTTCTGGTGCGCGCCACTTCTCCATTGGTCGGCAGCCTGGTTTGGTGTCACATGGCACTGGGCATCGCCTCCTCTCTGAGACCTCACCATGAGGCAAACATGAAGGCATTTGCTGCCAAAACACTTGGGCAGCACTCGCTGACGCAAGGGGCCGCTGCTGCTGGCCCTGCTGGTGCTGCCGACACCCGGAGGCAGTGGCAGCACTGCCTGCAGTGGCACTCGCTGCCCACCATGGGAGAGGCTGCCACCTACCGTGCCGCCAGAGTGGGGCTGTGGGGAGTGCGCAAGAGCAGCACCATGTCTGCCTCTGACCACTGCCACACAGCGCTGAGGCCCAGCCGTTTCACTTGCTTCACTCTCAGGAAAAGATAAAAAAAATGTTTTAAAAGATACTCCTTTCCCCCCTTCCCTGGCTAACCCATAACAGGTCACCAAACTTCCGTTCTGACACTTCACAACTTACTTGACTGATGATAAGATTATTTAATTCTTGTAGAGTGCTTCAAACATGACAAGAACTGTCTATGTGCTAAAAGTTAACAACCTCGTGTTTCTTTAAGAGAAATGCTTGCAGTGTTTGAAACTATACTTGTGAAATATGGTTGTTACATTTGTCAAATATTTTTGTTTCTTTTGAAGCTTAATCATTTGCAAGAACCATTTATGTCTAAGCAGTCATTGTGCCTTAAATTTGAAATCCATAGGATCAGCATTTTTAAATGTGATTTCTAAGCCCAGCACTTGCAAGCAAGAGTCTTACTGGAGGGCATGCACACTGGTCTACCTTTCAAAAGTGCTCAGACATGTGTCAATAATCAGTCACATGAATGTAAAAAACAACATTTATCTACTTATGGCAGAACTGAACTGGCCCAGAGAAAGTGAACAAAATTATGCTGGTTTATCCTGGATAGGGTTAAGATTTTACAACTCTTTTAATGCACACTCCTTTGCAAGTGGAAGTATTTATTTCTATTTGTCCCTGAAATTAACCTCATATTTATAGTACCAGTTACAGGGTGATTAAGCAGCTGTAAGTTTCTTCCAAGAAAGATGAGTTCAGGAACCATTTTTAAAGTCCTTTGCCTCTTAAAATCAGAAAACTAACTGAAAAATCCTGGAAAGACTGGAAAATGAGATGCATGAGTTATGTAATTTCCTGTGTTGATATTGATTGTATTAATAGCAGTGTTATTATTTTTCTATTAATTCAGTATGCTTGGTGTTCCAGATATTATAAGAAAAAAATATGCACTTTCAGACTTAATGTGTAGTGGAGAAAATGAACCTACAATGGGATGCCAAATGAATATAATCTGTTGTTCTAAGACCAAGAAGGACTGGCAGCATTTGTGCTTGACTAGAATTCCACATTAATGTAAATTTATAACCTCCAAATTTGTGTTTGCTCGTGTGAAGTTCATTACAAATACTGACCACTGAGATGAATATTTAACTGCAGATTAATCTTAAAATGGGCCCGATCTGCAGTTTTGTGGAATCACTGCTCCTGATACCATCTGAAACTGTAATTCAAGGTACAACTCTTAAGAACTTTTGAGCTTGTTCTTCGGCAAATTACCTTAATTTTAATTATTGAAGGTCTCAAAATTTTTGTGCATTTTCAAAGAGGCAAAAAAAGGCCTCATTTTTTCACAGAAAACAGACTGATTATTCAAATTAGATATTATAAGGTTTACTAGCATACTCAGATCATCTTTCATCTTATTAAAAAAGATGTTCAAAAATAATTTATGATTTAGTTGCTAACATATGATAAAATATTCATTTGAGATAATGGCAAAATCAGATTATATTTTATTGCTGTCTATTTATTGGTCTTGATAACAGGACAGTGGATTAATTATAACTCTCTTTTACCATCTCAATAACATGAAGAAATATCACTACTGGGAAAGAAATTACTTCATTCAGAGAAGAGCCTTTTAGTTTTAATTACATAATTTCAGGTAATAAAAGAAATAGGCATGACTATTCTGTGTCTCGTGTAACCCATTCTGAAACTGTACCTAATCTGGCTTTGGAAAAATATGAGTCAATGAGCAACTATTTTAAAGTGAAAGTTAAGTCTCGCTGTGCTATTCCTTCTCCATGTACCTCAGGAATCAAAAATTTTTTTTTTTTAATCGAATTACTGAGAGTTTTGGGTTCAATCAGTTTTCAGATATAAATAAGATTACTGTACTTAAATGCTTCATTTTACTCTGGAAGGTTTCTTTTTCCTTTTCCTTCTCCTTCTTTCCTCTTAACAAAATGAAATACAAAGATTGAATGAATGTTACTGATGATGGAAGATGTCAGAGTGACAGCCATAGGAAATGAGGGCCTCAATTATCCTGAGAAGATGGACAGCACGGATGGCAACAATGCAAGCTGTCTTTCACTGAACCATTTACTTTATTCCCTGATCTGGATTGAGCATGGTAAGGGATTAGATAACTGTTTAATCTCAGCGGCTCTAAGGTCTGTGGCCTTGCTGCTGAAACTGCCGAGAACGGAACCAATTAGTAGCATTGTGAGAGCTTTATGTTGTTTTAAATGATACATGTATCTGTTTGCCAGATACTAGTCTGAGAGCATCATCCCACACACACCATCAATCATCTGTTGTGGCAGTGACAGCTCTCAGTTGCACACAGCTGTTTTATGATATGTTTGTGACCTCCAGGTGAAAGGTGCTGTACACACTCACCTGACACTCAAGCCCCATTATCTTCTTAATCTGAGTTTCTCTTGTATTTTTGAATAATGGATTCCTATATCTTAATCCAAATGGCAGCTAGCATCACCTATCTTAAGAAGGAGCTCAGGCTTCAGAGCATCAGAAAAAAAGAATAGGGTATGATTAGTATCCTTGTCCTTACACTGGTATTAACTGGTGTAATTACTTCAGGCAGAGTCCCAGCCAAGGTGTCTCAAATATTTCTATATAGTCTATATACAGGGAAACCTCCAAATACGTTAAACACAATAAAACCAAAACACCTTCCAAACCTTGTAGCTGGCACCCAATGTGTTGTCTTTTGAGTTAAATTGAATTAAAAAAAAAAAAAAAAGAGTTATTGAGTACTGCTTAGTGCTTTACAACATTGCTTCCTTGAAAGATAGGTTCCTTTTGCCCAAGCTGCTCTTTGTGGCAGAGCAAGTGATAGCCATCACTGTGCTAAGAACGGAGGTGATATGTGGAACCTGGTACTGTTGAAGGGGCTGGAGGCAGAGGCAGTGCTTGACTGTGTGAATGAGCAATATTTTTTATTTATTTTTTCATGAAATGCAGCATTTGCAGACTGGGAGACTGTTTTGCATTTCCAGATCTCTTATGAAATGCAGATGGGAAAAAGTGCCCTGCAGCAAGGGGCTGTGACTGAGTGGAAGCAGCCTGGATGCTGAAGACTGGTATAACACATCTGCTTCGCTATTTTTTCACTACCAAGGAAAAAGGTAGACTATATATACCATGTCAGTTTTTTTATTTGATTGTCATGGTTTCTCTTATTTTTTTAATCTTGGGCTGCTTTAGCATGCGTGAATTTAACTGAGAAAGTATTTCAGTTGTCATGCTTGAATTTTTTTTCCTATTTCTTTTTCTTTTACAGATCATTAAAATTTGTGTGTGGGTAGTACAGTCTAGAGGTCACTTCCGTGCTGTAGCGCCTAAACTAGCTTTTATACTTTTTTATTGGATGCTGTTTGATATTTTATGCTGAGGAGAAGTGTTAGAGAGGAACACAAAGGAGATGAAGAAAACGAGATTTCAATACACTGCCTATGTTGCTCTTCTTAAAATAAACAATATCAAATTATAAAGGCCAAATCGTATGACATAGAGTGAGTAGCTGAGATCAGATGGGGAAAACATGATCTAAATTGCACGCAAACTTGATTATGGGCAATTGAGATTGTCTGGAAAAGCAGACCAACTGTTGATATTTTGTGTGCTTAAAAGAGAACCTGATCGAGTAATGAAGTATGAAAACATAGTCTGGAGAAAGAAAATGTAGAAATAATTTTTTTTTATGTTGGAAATTAATTATTGTGACTTATTTTGCCTTAAATAACCAGTTAAAACATAACCTATTTTGCTGCTTTTTAAGAGTTTTTGATGACCTAAAATGTGTTTTAAAAATAGCAAATTTCTGCATTCATATCTGTAGTAACTTTCTTTGTTTCAACTGGAAAATGACAAGGGCTCATGTTTGGGTCATGCTATTTTATTTTTCTCTTTTCTCTTACTTCTCTTATTTCTCCCTTTCTCTCCCCATCTCTTATTGATGCATCACTGAAAGAGGTTGTGGAAAGACAATTTCTTTGTTCAGGAATGTACTGGCCTGGGAGCACAGTTTTGAAGAAACACCAGTAGGAGTCATGTGGAGAACATCACAGACTTTATACATCAGTGTCAAACAAAAACGAATCACACTATACAGAAACCTGCCCAAAATGCTGGTGGTAGAGAAAGTATGTCAGAGAAAAGTTTCTTGCTTTTGTTTCTGGTTTTTTTTTGTTTTTTTTTTTTTTGGTGTTGTTTTTTCTGGTTTGGTTCCTTTTTTTAAATATTTTTTTCAGCTCATTTTTTTGTGGCAAGGATTTTTTTTGTTGGTAGGTATTTTGGTTTAGGTGGAGGGGTTTGAGGTTTTTGTTTTGTTTTGTTTTGTTAGTTTTGTTTTTTTAGTCAAGGAAGCTTAGTTACTTCTCATTTAGAATTGTTAGCGGTTTACTGTAGCACTTTGGGAATTACTGGGAGTCGTGTTTTCTATGGTATATTTGATTTTACTATCATTGTGTTTCACTCCTAACTGTAAACATAAGTCAGCATGGGAAATTCAAGAAGAAGCATACCAACTTTAATGACAAATTTTGGAAACTAATAATTGACTGTGGTTTGTCAGAGAAGATATCTGAGCTGTGCCTGGACAGTAAAAGGGGAGATGCCTCTCAGGAGTTTATACATAGTACTTTTTATTATTGCCATGTCAGTAAGAGTATATATGTAGGGGCTGATGGTGTCATATTTTGGAGAATATTGTTTGGGGCCAGTGTTTAATTTTTTCAGTAAACAGAATTACAAATTAAATGTAATGGAAGAAATAAAGTTGGCAATAGTTTTCTTGAATCCTAAAATACATTAAATGTGAAATTCATAGACTGTGAATCTGAACTCAGAATAATACAGTTTTTAAAGTTTGATATTATTTTAGAGGATTTATTCTCTGATTTGTGCAAGGAAGGATGTATATAATTTAGTAGTAGATCACTAGATGAACTTCGAAATATCTTCCGCAGATTAGATGGAATACCTAAATCCATCTAATTAACAGCAAGAGCCAAGTAACTGAAATGAAAAAGAATATATTCTTCAAAGACATCTAATTCATATACTCAGAAGTTTTAGTTTACACCATTCTTTCTCTCTTCTCTGTGTTGTGGTTTAACCCAAGCTGACAGCTAAGTACCATGAACCCACTCACTATTCCCCCTTCCCTGCCCTGGTGTGACAGGAAGAAGAATTAGGAAAATAAAACCAAACCCAAACCATGTGGATTGAGATAAGAACAGTTTAATAACAGAAAAAAAGGTAAAATAATAGTAATTATAACAATAATTATTGTAATTACAAAAAAAAAGGAGAAAAATAAACCCCAATAAACACAAGTCATGCACAATAAAATTTCCAGCCTCTGATCATTGCCCAGCCCATCCTCAAGAAGCCATTCCCCATTTTGGGCCGACTACCTCCAGTTTGCTCAGACTAAGCATGATGTTTTATGGTACGGAACATCCCTTCGGCCAGTTCAGGTCAGCTTTCCTGGCCATGCTCTCCTCCAGCTTCTTGTGCATTTGCTCGCTGGCAGAGCATGAAACAATGACTTAGAGTAACCACTGCATAATGACAACCAAGATATCGGTATATTATCAATGTTATGATCATACTAAATCCAAAGAACTGCACTGTACCAGCTACTAAGATGAAAAAAAGAGCCCCAACCCTATGCCATCTGAAACTAGGACACCAGTTTGTTTGGAATCTGTTTTGGTTTTCTTTTTATCTTTAGTGAGAGCAGATAATGTAGCTGATGTTGCGCTACGTTTAATTCACCATGGGAATATTCACAGCATGGCTGAGAAGAAGGTTTGCTAAAATGTTCTCTTCCATTGAGAAAATTTTTCAAAGACAGTTAGATGTAGAAACATATGATCTACTTTGTTAAATCTTTCAACATCATCCAGGTGGGTTTTCATAACAGATGAGGGAATGCAACATGAGGTACTTGAAAGTGGTGTGATACACTTGAAAAAGCTCTCTGTTCTCTGCAACTGAGGAAAAAAGGTCGATGGCTTCCCTACCTATATTCACCTAGAGACTAATCATGTCATGCAATGGCACTCAGGTTGGTGTCAGCATCNTTGAACAGTAGTGCTTTAATCTAGCATTTAAATATCTTTAAAGCCACTCTTCCATTTTGCATGTGTAATGACTGATCTATGGCCTTGTTAAAAGTGATTATTAAGTTTTTCTGAAACATGAAGTTTTCTTTTTTTTTTTAATTTTTAAAATACTTTAATATTCAAGCGTTTTTACACTTGTAGATATTTTCTGTAATTCACATGTAATTATTATACTTTATGTATTCAGAATTTCCATATAATATTTCTGTGAGCTTTCCTGGATATAGTGAAGATAAAAGAGACATTAGTTTAAATAGGATTGTCTAAAAGATAATGACGTTGTTTCACAACATCTGTGAGATTTCAAAATCTTTTTCATCCCATACTAGAAATGAGCAGACAGGCTTCTGAATTTGAAGAGCTCTTAATTGGAAAAAAAATGCTGCATCTCTGAAAAACACTTATGAAAAAGTTCCACTGGATATTTTTTAATCAATAGTATTCTTAAAGTCCAAATTACATCTGTGTCAAAGAGAGTCATCTGCAGTCCCTTGAACAATTGATCTCCCAATTCCAAGTAGAGGCCATTGCCTGTGGTTATTGGGGATTTTTTAAGTTGTTGTTGTTATTTTGTGTGCAAGTTATGCTGTCTTCCTTCCTGTTAGAAAAGTCACCGTACTTGTGAAAATGTAGACTTTTTGACCAGTGCCATTTAGCTAATTTTTTTTCTAGACTGAATTTACATGTTTGTCACAGCATGTTTGTAACTCTCACAGAACATTAAAGCAATAGTTAGGTGTCAACTAAATTCGCATCTAATTAAGTATAGTGAGGCACTGGAACAGTTTGTCCAGAGAAGCTGTGGATGTTCCATCTCTATAAGTGTTCAGTGCCAGGCTGGATGGGGCTTTAAGCAGCCTGGCTCAGTGGAAGGTGTCCTTGCCTATGGCAGCGGGGTTGTAACTAAATTGTCTTTAAGGTCTCTAATGCAACACATTCTGTGATTNGGACAGGCATGGACTTAAGTTGCTTCTTTCATCTGGAGCAAGTGCTGTAATCCTAAATACTTTAGTTTTAATAAAGTAAGCCACGTGTTCTCATGTCAATCTCGCTTTGAAACATGTTTTATATATTTCCATGCAAAATATAGACATTCCTGAAATTGTAAACGTTTTCAAGGAACAGGCAAAGGATTTCTTGTTCCATTTGATTTTATACAATAAGCTAGGCTCAATACAGGCAAAAAGCCATGTCCTCAGAAACAAGACTACAAAAATCTATTGGCAGGATGTTTAACATGTATTTTGTCTGGTCAAATAACTAGAAAAAAAATCATTGAACAGTAGTGCTTTAATCTAGCATTTAAATATCTTTAAAGCCACTCTTCCATTTTGCATGTGTAATGACTGATCTATGGCCTTGTTAAAAGTGATTATTAAGTTTTTCTGAAACATGAAGTTTTCTTTTTTTTTTTAATTTTTAAAATACTTTAATATTCAAGCGTTTTTACACTTGTAGATATTTTCTGTAATTCACATGTAATTATTATACTTTATGTATTCAGAATTTCCATATAATATTTCTGTGAGCTTTCCTGGATATAGTGAAGATAAAAGAGACATTAGTTTAAATAGGATTGTCTAAAAGATAATGACGTTGTTTCACAACATCTGTGAGATTTCAAAATCTTTTTCATCCCATACTAGAAATGAGCAGACAGGCTTCTGAATTTGAAGAGCTCTTAATTGGAAAAAAAATGCTGCATCTCTGAAAAACACTTATGAAAAAGTTCCACTGGATATTTTTTAATCAATAGTATTCTTAAAGTCCAAATTACATCTGTGTCAAAGAGAGTCATCTGCAGTCCCTTGAACAATTGATCTCCCAATTCCAAGTAGAGGCCATTGCCTGTGGTTATTGGGGATTTTTTAAGTTGTTGTTGTTATTTTGTGTGCAAGTTATGCTGTCTTCCTTCCTGTTAGAAAAGTCACCGTACTTGTGAAAATGTAGACTTTTTGACCAGTGCCATTTAGCTAATTTTTTTTCTAGACTGAATTTACATGTTTGTCACAGCATGTTTGTAACTCTCACAGAACATTAAAGCAATAGTTAGGTGTCAACTAAATTGGCATCTAATTAAGTATAGTGAGGCACTGGAACAGTTTGTCCAGAGAAGCTGTGGATGTTCCATCTCTATAAGTGTTCAGTGCCAGGCTGGATGGGGCTTTAAGCAGCCTGGCTCAGTGGAAGGTGTCCTTGCCTATGGCAGCGGGGTTGTAACTAAATTGTCTTTANAGCTGGATGAACATCTTTCCTGCTTGATGGTCTTCAAGAAGGCAACTGGTTGAAGTTTAAGTGATTTCAGAGTGTGAATGGATAATTAAGACNGCGGGGTTGTAACTAAATTGTCTTTAAGGTCTCTAATGCAACACATTCTGTGATTCTGTCATTCTGTGATTCTGTGATTCTGTGACCTTTGCATGATATTACACCTCAAATAAAAAGTGGAAAAAAAGGAGCAGAGTTTGAGTGGTGGTTTATAAAAGCATATTCTGCACTAGGAAACACTTAACAAAAAACACCGAACTCATCAATCTCCGAGTAGTGAAACATGGCATTTCCTTTTAAGGAACGGCTAAGTTAATGCAGTCTCTGAGGAAGAAGGTGAACTTCCTATCTTCCTCATACAGTAAGGACAAAGGGAACACATTCATAGTTATAACTGTTGGTGGTGTTGCAAAAACAAATAAGGAAAGCTTATATTTTGTTCAGAGAGCAGAAACATTTTACAATGAGTTGGATGGAGAAAAACAGTGTGGACTTGCAAAGTTGATTTTACTTTGACTGTCAGGATGGTATGCAGTAGGACATGGGTTCTCAGAAGATTGCATGTATATTTATAGGCAGCTCTTTCTCTAACTGTAGTAGTAGGACAAATATTGCTTTGAGTGGTAAACTGATGCAT
>VYZS01099130.1:18713-40813 GCA_013400695.1 Neodrepanis coruscans
CTGCAGGAGGTCATAAGCATGTAACTGAGGGCAGTACTTCATCCAGACACCACAGACCAGAAACTGGTTTCCACTGAAAAACCAGGATGTTACTTTGGGCCCTTGTCAAGCTAGCGAAATGAAAAATTCCCAGAACAGCAAACTTCACTACGAACTTCTTCTGCAGTCAATATAGTATTCNTGTGAGTTCATAATATTGAGAGCAAACAGCATTGCATTGGAGAATGTGGTAGCCTCTTCTTTGCTTGCAAAATTCAAGCCATAGACCTGCCGTGCGTCACGCCATTGATGAAAGGTAGGTGTTGCTTGATTGTACTTCAATCCTTTCACAATTGAATAATTAATCACTACCTGTGATTTGAAGAGAAGGGTAAGGATTAAAAATAGTTCTGTTTTCAGCGGGAAAAAAAACTACCCAGCCCTTGTGTAAAGGTTAATTAAACTGGTAGAGGCAGTTTCTATGGCAGCTCTGACATGGTTGTAGGTAAGGCTGTTTCTATGATAGAAGACCCACATCTGGGGGTGAAAATTTCAACTGTTAAACTCAGCCTCAGGGACTCGCAATCTAGTTTTGCAAAATCTATTACCTGCTCATGTTTTCTACAGCACCTCTGCAGGATGCAGCTGTGCAGATGCTACAGACAGCTGTCAGGAGCCAGTGCCAGCAGCTGTTGCTATCTTTTGGAGGACGATCATGCACAATTGTTATAAAAAGAGCCAGACAGAGATCTTGGCACCAACCCTGCCCTATAGCAGATAAATATTTGGCTCATTGCACTGCTCTGCTCTGCTTTTCTCCTCCCTGATCACCAACCACCAGCTTCTTGTGTGGAGAGTTTCCTCTAGAATCAGACAGGCAATGACAAAACCAGACAACCATACATTTCCTCTCCCACCTCCTCCCTCGCTGTTCATGCGGTATTTCCAAGGTAAGGGGTGACTGCAGCAGAAGGGTGTTTCTGTGTATTTTTATTTAATCTGCTAAATACAATGCTCTGTTTATCCTTGGGCAGGGCATGTGGGTACACAGTACAGCTGGAAACCAACCAGAAACCTCCAATGGTAAAAGTATAAGCTGCTCTAGCTGAAGATGGAGAGGCAGGAGTGTCCACTGCATCACTAATAAGCCAAAAGGACTCATGGCAGAGACACCATTCCTGAGATACCCATCTGTGCACTGGCAATGGCACTCTGTTGTGACACAAAGTTAGTTATTCTCATAATCAGACACAGTGCAGATAAAACAAAGAAGTTGTAGGAAATGGAGGCTCCCTCTTCATCAGCTCACACAGGCTGGGGGCAGAAAGGAACCAGAGACAGAGAACACTGAAATTAGGAGCAGGAGAAGACTGAAGTTCATTATTCAAATACAGTAAACCTGGTCTGTCTGAGATTCTCCCTGAAAATGGATTCATTTTGCCTGGAGTTTTATCAAGAGCCAGAACAATTCTACAATTTCTGACCTTTGTTGAAAGTCAGTCAATGGAAATCCTCCATCAAATTAATTTACATGGCTCATCTGTAAATTAAGTATGCTGGACACTGTTGCACAGGATTAGGAAGAGGGACTTCCATGTGTGCTGTCCAGGAGCTCACACAAGTCTTACCATCCTGGGGTTTGTAAGATGAGAACAACAACTGAAGACAAGGGAACAGAGAGCCAGTAATGAAGCAACTTTGTACACACTATTTATGTTAGAGGTGGATCCTACATACCAAAAAACCTACCAGTATTTTTTTTCAGTCTGATTGACCAGCACTTTGGAAAGTTTTCTATTAACTCTACGGTTGCAATTGAAAAGCCCCAATGCATTTAATTAGTCCAACAATATTTTTATTAGATGACTGACAATTCTTCTTGATTATAAAGGCAGACTTTTAAAATTAATTTCAAAGGTTAATGACTCCCAGCTCTTGAGCTTTGAATTTTCAGTGGATTGCCAGTTTAAATCGGCAGAAAAATATTAGATGAGCACCTAATAAGAAACACATTGTTTTACACGCATTCTTATTTTTGAATAACACTGTCTCAGACAGATGTCTGATAACTGTACTACATTAATATATCAAAAAATATGGAAACCAGCAAAGCAGTCACTATACCACTAGATAGTTACAGATACTCGCTTATTTCTAGAATGCATTTACTTACCCAAGCCAGCATTGAACAGTGACATAGCAAATAGTCTTTGAATACTTAATCTAGCTTTAGGCACAAATATAATGGTCCAACTGTTGTATTCAAACCAATATTAATTATTAAGGCTGCATGCAAATGCATTGGGAAACAATCAGACCTATACTGCTTTTTTTGACATATTTCACTGAGAGATTCCCGATCTGTGAGTCAAAGGAAGATGCAGCCTACATTTGGTACACAAACTCCCAAGGGTTAGTCCCTGAAAATGGGAACTTCATCGTCAGCATGCTGTGTGGGAAGAAACCCACACCAACCAGTATGAAGTGGAAACTGGTCACAGCAAAGGCAGCGAACTCGCTCTTATAACTGACAGCTTAGATAGCCTTTTTTTTTTTTTTTTCCCCTTGAATAGTAATGACATTAACCCTGTTCTGAGCATTGCAAGAGCCTCTACCAATGTTCCTCACACTTACGAGTCTCTGGAGCATCAAGGAGACTTGTGCCAGGATTACTAACCCAACAGTTTTAACATGGACAAATTTTTAAGTCTTATAATCATTTTTGAGTAGATTAACCAAGGAAAGGCAGTCAGTATCTTTGAGAAAATGTTTAGAAAAACTGTGAGCTTCTACCAGTCTTTCAAACTGAGTTTTTCTCACCTACTAAAAGAAACTTCTGTTTCAAAGGACACCACTATCAAAGTCCAAGAAGCACCAGAGGGTGCAGTGAAGCTGTATAATGAAAGACAGAAATTGTAAAAACCTATGCTAAAAATCGTTTAATAGAAGTCAAGTAAACTGTTCCAAATCTGCTTCCCCAGAACATCGACCCAAGGAACTCAGAGAGTCTGGTCTGTTCTGAGGGTTTGATCCCTTTAGTTGAATAAAGACGGAATTTAAATGTTGACCTTCAGTAATCATAAGGATGCCTACTCATGTAATACCTTTAAAACTGGGAAATGAAACTTAAAACAGCAGAGTTTCATTTTGTCTCCTTTAGTTCATGTTTATAGAAAGAGAAAAAAAGAGGAGGGGTTCTCCTGCTGTTGTTAAGATTGAGTGCACAAAGGTGTCTAGTACAGATGGTTTGGAGACCCTGTAAAGCATATGATGATAATAAGGTGCTTCAGAGCAGTAATTAACATAAAGAAGGTCTCCCTGTTTGAAGCATAGGGTTTTTTTTACAGGTGTTTCTAAGGGATCTTTACTCTAAAGCTTAAGATAGCATCTGCCACGCTGAGCAGACCAATAGTTTCATCTTTTAATCTTCAATTGTAGTCTATAGTAGGTGCATTGGAGAAGCTTACTGGAAATCTTGCAGAAATAAGTAATGTATTTGTCCACGAAGAGTTCTTCCTATAACTCTTCACCTAGAATTTGACTTAAAAACTGAAACATGACATTTTATGTGCCTTTTTTTTTTTCTTTTCAAATCTCTTTTAGCATTTTATATCCTGAAACAAGATAGTCTTGTTACTGATATAAATGCCTATGTTGTTTTGAATCCTGTTAAATTTTGGATTTTACTGATCTTGTATGGCAAGGAGCTTCACAGACCAGTCAGGCATAACATTAGTATGTTGACACATTTCCATATTCCCATCACCATAATGTTAAAAAAATGCTTGCTGTACTTCTGCCCGGTACTTTCCTTCACCTTTTCACCTCAGTTTCAAGTGTAGGCTCCCTGGTACAGGCAGGGAATTTTGGGATCTACAAAAAACGTTCAAAACCAAGAAGCCCTTCCTTTTGGCTGCAGTTGTGAGCTGTCAGCAGAGATGATGGTGGTGGCCAAGGGAACTCATGGGAATGGGTCTAGAAGTGATCGAGTGGGCTTCAGGGCAACACCTGAGGTGTAAACACAGACAAGATCATGGGAAGAGCTCCTACACAAGTCTCACCCCCATGCTCCTGCTTTTTGAACCAGGACAAGAAAATTGCTTTTTTCTCCAGAGCACAAAACAGTTCAGAAAGTTGTTACCAGCTTGGGTCCTGCCACGCTAGCAGCTCTCAGGCTCATCTCATGGGGAGCAGACAGGGAGGATATAAAAGGTGCTACAGCTGAGGCCAGATTCTCTACTTTTGAAGGCAGGCCCAAACCTGATGAACGTCTATAAAGTTACAGCAGTGATTAACTGGTTCTTTATTTTTCAAAAATTGTGGTTAGTTTATATCCCAAGCATGCCATCCTTGTTTCAATTTTGGTTTGGGCTCACAAGTAAAATTCCCCACTTTCCTCAAGTCCCTGTTTCTACATTCACTTCTCAGCCTCATCAACACACCAACCCCTCAGGAGATGTGATTCACTTTTGACTTGCACCCTCCTCCCTGCCTGTTTGTTCAGCACGTGCCCTTGGGTGATGAGATCATGCTGAGCTGACATCATTTTTAGTATAAAGTCATAATTTTAAACCCTCAGTTGATCAGGACTCCAGACTGGGGAGCTACTGTTTTTCAGCTAAGCCATAAAGATGGACCACTTGTGTGTTTTTAACTTCTTGCAGTGACTGAAGCTCACACATCACCTTTACAACAGGCCAAGTGACAACAACAGTGGGAAAGTTGCAACACAGGGGTAAATTGTGTGGTTTTGATTGTTGGGCTTCAAGAATCATAGAACTGTTAAGGTTGGAAAAACCTCTATGAACACTGAGTCCAAGATGATGACTGGAAGGAAACATCAAAGCTCATGACGTTAAGCAATTGTAATACTGATCTGGCCTTAGCTTCAAACCAGTTCTGGCCTCTGTGGCTACTTCAAACCTTCAAGAGTCTACTTGTGGTTATCTGAAAGTTACCACTCACAAGAGTATGAGTCCATGCAAATGTGCATCTCTGTGCAGAGCAGAAAGGGGAATTCATGTGCTGCTGGTCTGTGACCCAGCACTGCTCCTGCATGCAAGCATTCGATGAGCACATCACCCCGACACATAAAGGGAACAAGAGGTCTCGTGACCACTTCCTGGTGGGGAGAATGATGCTCCAGTTCTGTTACTCTAAAACCATACTTCTTTGTGGTGAACTTTTTAGGCACTGTCAGCTAGAGAAGGAGATAAACAGCGATAAGGTAAGTAGAATGAGAAGATAGTGTCATAAATTCCAACACACGCACGGAAAAAAAGGGCTAGAAAACTGAAAGACAGTTAGACAAAAACAAGAAAAGGAGTCTACAGAAGAAGATGCATGAAAAATGAAAAAGAGGATGAAAATTAAACAGAGACATTATTAGAGTTGTAATATAAAATAGCAAAAATTAAAAGGAAAATATTAAAGGCAGGTGGGGTGAAGCCACAGAGATTACTCTAGTCTGCACCTTGCCAAACAGTATGTAACAAAAGTTAAAATTGTTCCTCCATGGTATTGTTGTGTTACATATTTTAAACTAGTCTTTCACCTCTTGGAAATCTCTGTAGCTTCTTTAGCTGCATTATATCCCAAATCACATTTTAGCTGAAGATTAGTACTTTTCAGATAAATACGTCTTTTCTGGCAAATTAACAGCTTTTACTAAAACTTCAGTTTCAGTAAGTTTTAACACAACCTGAGAGCAAGCATGAAATGACTTGTACAGAGAATTAGTTTAACTGAAATTCATTTTTGTTCTTGTTAAATGCAAATACATAGCAAGTCTACCAAGCTTATGATTCCATATGAGACTCTCATAAAATATATTAAATTCTGAATCTTGAGACTTTCAGCATTCCCTTGAATATTAGTACACTAAATGCTGTCTTGAATATATTTTATTCATAATATCAGACTTTTGCAATCATATTTAAGGTGAACACCGTTTTAGATGACTAAGGTAACCTATACTTTTTGTTTGTTTGAGGGAAGATTTTTAGTCTTTAAACACTAGAAAAATATCTTCTTCAACCTGCTTCTTTTTGAATTGAGACGATTTTTAGATAGCATACAGCCTCTTCATAAGATGGAACATTTGCAAGCAAATAGAATGTTACAATTAATGCAAAACTCAAGATTTGACTTTTTAGTATGTCCTGCTCTTTAAATTGTATACTCTGATTAAGAGAGACCTTTGGTACATAGTCTTCCTTACATACATATGTTGACTTTATGACTTCTGCTTGTTTTACACCAGCTATTCAGTCCCATCTTAGATTGTAGTCACATGAAAATCATTTACATTCACCTGCTGGCTATGTAAAATAAACAGCTAGCATATCCTGGTACAAAGCAGTACTGGGTTTAAAAACAGATTAAGAAACCGTTGTATTTCATTTAATTTAAAAAATATTTTCTTTTTTGCAATGGAATTAATGGAATTAATATATTGCCTTTGCTCTACTGAGAAAGATAAATACAGTTGCAAAACTTTTGGCAGATGTTTCAAAAGTGCACTGCAAGGACCTAAAAACTAATGTGCTCAAAAACCACCTTTTCTGTTCTGCTTTTCCTTTTTCAGAGTGATGACTATATATGGACAGTGTAGCAAAGTCATTACCATTTCCAGTAAGCAACCTGACTAACTTTTCTCATTGGCCCAAGCTTTGTTACAGGTGACAGCTGGGGGAGATAATCTGCATTTCCATAAGCAGGTCAATCAATTCAACATTTGTGGCAGCTGAGAGGTGCCCTGGCTCCTGCTCTCTGCTTGGTTTGGCTCAGCTCAGCTTGACTGACTTGTCCTGCCCCTGTCCATCTCACACCAGTGACAGAGCTCACCTCACCTTTCCAGGAGGCAACACCACTCTCTGAACCAACAGGCAATCAGTCACCTGCTTTTTCCTGATTCTTCTGCCAGGCAGAGGGGTGAGAGCAAGAGGTGAGCAGCCCGGGCAGGCTGGGCCTCATGCCAACACACAGACAGATCCCCCAGCTCTGAAATTTCTGTCCTAAAGTGCAGATGGAACTATGGCACTGCACTGCTACTCCACCCAAGTAAACTTTTGTTTAGGGTCTAATGGTGACATTTGGTGACAGCATGCACTACCCAGCACACAGCAAGCCAGGCTGCCCAGAGCCATGCTATGGCAGCCCTGGGCCAAGCCCTGTGCTTTGGTGGCCTCCCTGTTCCGATAATCTAAATCCCATATAACTCCTTTAATACCCGAGGAGGTCCTGCAGAATTAGGCTGCTGTAAATCAGATCACAGTGTGCACCTAGGATTTTAAAGTGCATTACAAGGAACTAATTACTTATTACAGCAATGTAACAATCACACTTTGTGAGACAGCAGTGCAGAACTATTGATTTTCATCTTTATTTTAATATAGTACTAAAACCAAGTAAAAAGTAATTTGGGAGATGCTGACAGTAAAATCCACAGAGTAAAATAAGACTCATTTCACAAGAAAAAATGGAATGGGGGAAGAACATTAAAATTTCTCTGGCATCTACCAGAAATTCTTTTTTCAAATAAGGAGTAATAATTTATAATACATTCTGTGTGCAAAAAATTATACAAAATCTGAACTACTGTAGTAAACAGACCTGTAGGTACCTTGCAGGGAACAGGAAATGTTGCATTAGGTACAGAACTGAGGTTACCAAATCAAAGGTTAATTTACAGGAAACTCAATACAGTTACTCACTTGTTGATCTTGCAGTTTAACTCCAACTACCCTGAAGGTGTTCGTGGCCGTGTTGTGGTATATGTTGATTCTGCTGAATCCCTGCTGTCCAGGTTTGATTGGCACCCATTTCTTACTGGTATCGTCATAGACCATAACTGAAGCTCGGGCTTGGCAAATACTCTGTTCACTGGGGAGCAAAAACAAGAAAATCAGGGAAAAAAGGCAGTGAATTTGATGCTTATTACTGAAAACTTTCAAAGGGAAAGAAACCAACAGAAACTATCAGAACTACTTACAACATATGTTTTATAAGAGATTTGCTAATCCTTTGGCTGCAATCTTTCAAATTAAAGCTGACATGGATGTGTTCATAGGCTTAAAAAACCTCCTGTATGCTGCTGTTTTGAACTGATAATCTATTTCACATAAAACCTTGAGCCTTGAGAAATAACCTGCATCACATAAACGTTATGAAAACTGTCCAACAGTATGAATGCTCCATTTATTTTATGCACCTATTGGCAAGTGAAGCCTTTCACATTTGCATGAAAACCAACAGTATTTTACAGCTTACTGACAAAACAAACGTGACATCCACAGCTGAGTTATACATTTCAAACTGGAAAAAAGCAGACCTTGAACCAAAAGCCACGTTAGGTAAACTGAAGAAATCAATTAAGTTAATCCAGCTGACGCCTAATTCCCAGAGCCGCTGACGCACTTAGAGGTCCCAGAATACACAGCACAAAACACATAGGAACTCTTTTTTTCCTTCATCCCAGTAGCAAAGAAAGTGGGAAGAGGGAATCCATGAATGTCTGTATTCCAGCATTGAAGTACATATGCTTTGTATAGCATTAATAACTACTTTTTTTTCTTTTAGATTCACAGAAATTCCTTAGTTCTTCACTTCTTACTGGCATATCCTGACTAATACACTAGAATCATAATAAAACACACCCTTCATGAGCAATAAATGCCACTGGAAAATGTTGCTGAGGTGACATGTCAATACAGATACGATTTCAATTCTCCTGACTTTCCAATCACTTTTCTAATTTTCAGAGGAAATAAGAGTTCCTTATATGAAGAAAAAAACTGAATCCTCCACATTTTAGAGATTTGAGAACTTTAAATGTAACAGGGATTTTCAATAAGCAAGTAGTGCATCTTAGACCTAAATGAAACTATTAGGATTTTTGTCCTGCAAACATTTTAAGTTCAAGACTGTCCTATTAACTGTAGACCTACACAGATATATATATATCTCCTCCCTTCCTTAGCTCTAGTCATATTAAATAACTTCCAACAATGCAATATCAAGCAGTAATCCGCTTTGCACACAAATCCTTTTTTCCTTCCTTCTTTGTTTAGTTTTACTTCCCCAGCACACACACACAAAGAAGCTCCTGGGTGCTGCTAAACCATATTGCTCCACTGCCACTGTGCCGAACTATACCACTTGTAAATTATACCAACTGCTGCACACCCAAACGCTCCTGACCCCATCACTGTCATCATTTTATTGAAAGGGAGCATGTTACTCCAAGTATTAAGAGGATCTGCATTGATTACAGCAGCAATTTTCATTCTTTTCTGATTTGTCGGTCTCAAAAAGATTTCCAAGGCAGATGTATCCCCCATAGTACACTAAAGCCTACTGACTCTAGCTTATCAGTCACTTCACATAGCCTCCAGGTAGCCCACAGACCTACTCCAGGCTGTGGGTAAGAGCCTGAATTTTCCTCACAGCATTTACAGAGGGAGCAATGATGCTGGCAGGCATCTTTATAAAGTATAAGGTAAGAATATTCAGAATATATTGTATTTTTATTACATAGCATGGAAACAGCTGGATTCTGTTACCAGAGTGATATATTCAGATCAGAAAGACTACGTATTATTTTATTTATATTCTTCAGAATTTATAAAATCCAGCTCATCCACCAGTTGCTGTTGCTTTGTTATGCAATTTACCTGGAGAACAGCTGCACCTTTGCTGATGTACTTACCAGCAAATACCTCTCCCTTCTTTTTTTAAGGTAAGCTAATGTCTTCTGGCACCTCCTCCATATCTGACACTAGCAGCTGAGGCATTTGAGCTCATTCCAGCCTGGCTAATCTTCCAACTGGTGCAAGAGCTGCAGCCTGGCAGCAGTGGCAGCATTGCCTGCACCCTCCAGACCTGCCTGGGGATGCTCAGTCTACCTTGGATTCCCAGATGGGGGGAATGGGAGAGAAATGCACCAGCAAAAAGGCAGGTACACTGGATTATCTTTGCCATGTGGAACTGGAATGGCCACAAATAATCTCCAGTGCAATCCTGTGGCTGAACAGTGCCCACCTGTCTGTGCTACCAGAGTCCATCTCCAGAGATGGGGGGAGCATGAGCTGCCTAGGGCACAACCTGTGGGTTCCCAGAAAACATTTTCCCTGGGAGAGTCACGTTCAGCCAGTGTGACACCACATCTTTCCCTTCAAGCTTTGCCAGTCACTACAAGCCTCACCAGACACTAAAGTAAGCAAGAGCACATCATTGGTTTCATCACAGCAAGCCTTGGAGCCAACGTTGTCTCCATTTCAGGTGAATTTTGGAACTCACAATTAACATAAGATTCTTAATTAGTCAAAATTAATTAAATTATCCTGACTTACAACAAAGAGAATACACCTAACCATACAGACACGTAGGCCTTAACATGGCATTACTCATAATGCCATATCCAGATTCCAGTATATATAGAAAATCTGCCTTCAGATTTTGCTGACACTAAAATCAGCAGCAAAGGACCCACTATTGCCCCATGACTTAAACACAGAAATAGACCACAGGAACAGTATCTATTGTATGACAACTAATTGTTACTGTAACATAAAGCAACAACACATCAAGCTCAATCCCTGCTCTCCTGAAGTCAATGGAAGTTTTTCATCATTCATTTAGATGGAAACAGGATTAAGCCTGCTATCTGGCCTCCAGTTTAAAAACAGACAGGAACATAAAACAAGTACAACATGAGGGGAATCCTTTCCTGCAAAGCACTTCATCAGTCTTTTAACATCAAAAATACCCCCAGGGACCTATTGCTAGCTTGTTGTCTCACCCTAAATAGAGGTGTAACTCTTTAGTCTGAAGACTTTTTGCTTTTCCTATGCATAAAAGGCACAACTGTCCCACTGCTTTAAGAAGCTTCCCTGAAAACAGCCCCAAAAGCATTCCTCTTATAAAGGTCAGTGAGAATCTATTATTATTTGTGATGTACATAATTTTAAATGTAAATCAATCATCAGTGGTTTCATGAAGGTCCAGCAAATTTTTTTGTTATTTTTTAGGACTTTAAATCATTGATACTTATGTCACTAGACATGACAGGTAACAAACATGGGTCTTAGTCACATAACTGCATAGCCATATTCCTTCTCCATAAAAAGACTTTGTTAAATATTAGCATTTATATGCAAAATTATTGATAGCAGACTTCTAGAACTTGCTTTATTTTCCTAATACACAAAAGTTACTGAAAAATGAGTTATGTTGGAGTTCCATCAAATTTCACATACCACATAAAATATTACTAATTCCACTATTGATTTTTTATCTTACATTAACATGCAGTCAGACTGATCCATCTGAGTTCACACCATAAGCAATTATGTATAAAATAGAAAAACTGAATTGCAGAGAAGTCTTAATTATGAAATTGTTCAGGTTTGTGCATAACATCAACTCCAGTGTGCTACACTTTACTCTGGGGCATCTTATTTAAATGTGGAAGGGAAGGGGTTCTCCCTAGGGACCCCAAATCCTAATATTCACCTTTATTTATTCTGAAAGCATTTTCTCCTCAGTGTTTTACATCTGTGGGATGGCAAATCTCTGTACCAGTACTACTTGTTTTCCTGAAATTAAAGCACATCTGCTTAAGTTCCCACCTGATAGAAGCAGGCTGCACTGGGAAATCCTTCATTCACAGCTGCTACTTAAAATCTAGTGTTCATCATTGAGATTTATAGGATACTGTTTCAATACCACAAAATTATAAATTTAAAAAAAAAAAGTTTGTAGACTATACTGTTTATTTCATTCTATGTAACCCATTTTGACCCACTCCCTTCCATCTCTTCTGTTTAGGATTCATCTTCAAAAATCAGCAGATGGGGTAATTTGGAGTTAAGACTTCTTGAAAGGGTCAGCATTGATCCTTCTTGCCCAGTACTGATAAAAGTGGGTAGATAAGCACAGGCATGGGCTGGCCACACAGATTTGCTGTGTCCTCCTTGCTTTGCTAGCTGTGGTGTTGGCAGCACTTCCAGCCCCAAATGAGTCGTGTCAAGCTCAAAGGTACCAGTTATGGTGCTACTGCATTTGGGGAGAGCAGTCAGGAGTAGCAATGAGGCTGCACTTCAAGATACTGCTGCAGTGAAGGCGCCTGAAATAACACTCCTCTCCTTTTCTGTCTGTGCAGAACCTGAAAAAGGCAGCTTGTTCTTCATGGCTTTTAGTAAATGTACAATTACTAAGATCTATAGCCAAAAAAGAGACACAAAGGACAACAGGAGGTATAATACAGGGAATCTTTGGGAAAATATTTGTATTTTTTGTGGATTACCACATGAGACTTAATGGGGTGACTTGACATTATCTGGCTGACTGCAAATAATTAAATAGGAGGAAGAAATACAGGGGTAGGGAGGAACCAAATGACAGAAATTACTGTGGACGTTAGTAGTAGAGAAGCCATGGATTGGACAGAAGTCCTCCTGCTTCACTCTGACTAGACCAGTGGGTTATCCAAATACACAAGCTAAAATCTCAGATCAGAACCACAAAAGGCCTATTATAGAGAATAAACAGGAAAAAAGAGAGCAAACCATAATGTTTGGAGGCAAGTCTTTGGCTCAGAAGGGTATCCAAGGCTTTGTCCCAGACTGAGAAAAGGTGCACTGTGCTCCTTCACTGACCTGTTTTCTCTGCTTACAAAGTTATCTTCTTATGAATAAAACTTTTGCAGAGCATGATACTGAGGCACTGAGCCCATCTCTGACCAGCCACCCTGTGCAGAGCCTGCCATGGTACAGGCAACCTACCCTACCCAGCACCAACCCACCCTGCTCCAGGGCCAATGGGAGAGGTTTAAAATACTTTCTCCTGGAGCCAGGACAACATCATACAGCTTTTGAAAGGTCACCAAATCATGGTCACAAAGGGTGTAACAAACATCCGCAACCAGCTAACTTCAGGATTAAACATCTAATTCTGTGGGCTCTACTTGCGTATGCTAGGTGGATCTGGAAACTTCCACTATCCTTCATATTTACAGATGCAACCATGTCCTTGGGGCAGATATTCCCTTAACATAAATTGTGAAAGCTCTCTGTTAGAAATCAAGCTCTCATATGTTGAACCTATTATGGATCTACTTTGTTTCAAGCTGCTTATGATTCTCTCACCTTCAAACAAGCTCTTTTCTGGTATTCATAAGAAATGCAAACAGCTATTTTTACAAACATTTACCTTATTTTTCATTTCCAGCTCCTATACATCTGCCCTCCAATCTTTAGATGATTAAGAATTAAAAATTATTTTGGACTGATCTAATAATTCTTATTGGTGTGAGAAACTGTTAATATTACTTAGCCACAGGCTTGTCTTACTTGACAACAAAACCACAGCACACAGAATGTGAGATAACACACAAGCCATTTAACACATCTAACTCTACTTGTCCACTGAGTCTGTCACAGAAAGTCACACTTGTGTGGTTAAATGTGACATGCAAGAAATTCCTGATGCTGATTTAAGAAGCCAACAGAATATTCTCAATGTTAGCTTAAACAGCTAATGTTAAGTCTAAAATGGAGATGTGTGATCTGTGTGGTAGATATCTGTGTTAACCTCAAAATTAGTATGATACAGGTCATGTTTTGCAGTATTTTAAAGTGTACTTCAAACTCAGTCCAATTTGCTAAACATTTTAATTGTTTTCACTATAACAAATATAATAATGACTGGGATGCAGGGAAAGTGTTTCAGTAAAACAGGTGGACATTTCTCTGATCACGAGATTTAGAGAACAAAAAAACTTGAGAGACTCTCTGAACACAAGGTAGTCAGGTAATTATGGCACATATAGACTGTATTTGAGATCTGAGCTCATGACAGATAAAGCTGCTGTAGTGCAGTGGCTCTTTAGACCTCCCACCCGAGATTCACTGCCAGCTTTGCTGAGAAACCCCATTTCTTGTTGGGAGCCTCATTTCTCCAGCACAATGTCAATCATACTTGTCACTTCTTTTAGGACTTCTTTTTCAAATTCTACTTCCCTCTGCAACCAAACGTGCAGCACAGCCAGTGTCACCATCATTCACTCTCCTTCCTCCCAGAGTACTAAGCAACTTCCTCAGCAATGCAGCAAGACCTCATAGAGAAAATACAGCATTTAGCCACTTTATCACACCAAAGAGCAGCTCCATGGGGACTTTATTTTTTCTGAGCCCCATTTCCTGGCATCCCTTGAAAAAAACAACCCAGGGACCCAGTGGTCAGAAGTTCTCAATGCACTCACTCCTGGTTGGCTGCCTGTGCAGAGACACCTACCCAACAGGGCTGCTCTTGCCCCAGTCAGCCTGAAATGAAGCCCAGTTCCCAGAGGAGCCACTATTTTTTGGTCTCCTGCTCAGCTTGCACATTCACATTGAAGATCTGCCCTTGGTGCTGGGATTTGGTTGCACTGACAGCAGGAGATGAGTCTTTCGCCAAGAGCATCTGCTGCAGGTGCCTGGCCATCACCTTTCTCCACTGTTAAACTCCAGCATCTAAACACTTCAATATTAAATAATTACAAGAAAATAGTAAAAATATGAAGCCTTCTTTATAAGCTGCTCTCAAAAAGACTGACACTGTTAAATAAAGTCATGATACACCTGAAAGACAAATACGTATTTTACAGAGCAGGAAATGGAAATACTAGTACCTACAAATGTTATCAAGAGTACGATGAACACCAGTTCACCTCCACAAGGAAGAGGATTCAAGAGTTATTCTTCTTTCTGCTAAGAATGAGACATTAATTCTGAATTCTCCCTTATTACACTGGCATACCCAGTGGGAATTTTCATGTCCAATATCTGCTGCAGACATTCACTGCAGATATATCAGCTGGAATTCAGAAAAGACAGTTTATGAGGCACCTAGGTCTCACATTAAGCCAGAACTCTGGCAGATGAGTTGCTAAATCTGGGAGCACACACACAATCCTGGCATAACCAGAGAAACTTGCATAACCTTCTGTTACCCCTCAGTGCTTTCAAGCATGGGAGAAGTGAGCAGAAATACGAAAAATAAATACAATATGAAAAACATTAAAGCAGCAGAACAGATTTTCCACTCGGGCCTGACTGTCAGTCCAGAACAACTCAGTCCTCAGCCCTGCCAGTGAAAGTCCGTGGAGAGCCCTGACCTCTCGGTGTCCACCGCAACACTTAAATAGCACATCTGCCAATCAGTGGAGATTTGGGGCCAGCAGAGCAGCCACAGATTGATGCCCTTGTAAGCTGGCACATCTGCTTAGCTTATGCTGCTGAGATTTTTAAACTATGCAGTGTTCTTAATTTTAACCCATCACTTTTCTGGTAGGTTTTGCAAATGGACACATATGAATTCAAATGACTCTGAGGGGAACTCCAGTTGTCAGTATCTCAACTCAGCATCTTAAGAAATGCTTAAAGAGATCTGATTTGCAAAAGGCACTTCACAGAGGAAGTGGTGTGATTAAGAGAAGTGCCATTTCTACTGGGAAGCCAGACGCCCAGAGCCATGCTGTGCTCTGGGAAACTTTCCCTTCTAACTTCCAACAAGGCAGTGATACTGCTGTCTCCTAATGGAGAAACTCCACTGTTCCATTAATGCTTTGAAACATGCAATATTTCTTTCTGCAGTGAAGTGTGGTTCACTTTCAGATTTTGCATACCACCTTGAAGATACACTTTGGAAGTTCCTAAAAAAAATCAAATAAATGTTTAGAAATTCCTAAAAATTAGTCAAATAAATGGCCTAGAGAAACACTATGAACTCAATTAGTCAAAAACAGTTAAAAAAGCAAGCTGAGTGGCTCAGGTTGCTATCAATAGAAACTATTTCCCTTCCCCCTTAAATTACAGAAATAAAAATGAGAAGTAACTAATTTTGCAAAATACGCATTATGCAAAACCTGAAACTGAACTGTCAAGTGAAAATACATGTCTGAATGTTCTCACTCATGAGCAGCTACATCTGTATTTCAGGAGAACAATACCTTAAACAAAGGCTTTGAAAGATCATAATCATAACTAATGACCAGGAGAGGCAGACTTGTAAGTGAATAGAGGAAATCAACATAAGGTCTTTCATTAAAGCTGGCATCGTTTTGCCTTGTTTTCCCTTCAATCCCAGAAGAAATGCAAATAAACCTCCAATTCCCCTGGAGCTGATGGAGACAGACCAGGACTGAAGGACGCTTGCTTCATCAAGTCAGCTTCTCCCTCACTGCCAGAGGATGCATATTAATGTAGCATTGCCATAAAAGCTTAATTACCATAATATGCAATTATAAATTATCCTACAAGGCTATAAGCAAAACAGAGACCTTCTGTGTTTATACAATAAGCCCTCTCCTTCCCATTCAGTCACTTTAACTTTGGTTAACAAATTCCCTGCCAACAGGCATGGTCCCCAGATACTTACGTGCCTGCCATCGAGGAGGACCTGGTCAGGCAATGCCGCAAGAGTATATGCTCAAATCTGGCACGTGTGCCTAAATCCAAATAGTCTATTTCACCTGAGCAGAAGACAAATTTGGCAGGGAGACAAGCCAGGAGTCTCTTATGTAGGCTTGTAACCCAAACAGGAAAGGGAAGCACTATTGAGAGAGCAGAAGGGCAGGAAGTAACACTTATACAAGCAGGGGCGGGGAAGGGACTTTAAAGAAGAAATGTATTATTTCTTATAGCTGCTTTACTGAACAAAAGTACAAACAATATAGATTAAGATTAGATGCGCCGCAGTTGCCTTATTGGAGGCACGGATATTAGAAACTTTTCACTTATTTTCTCAAGGCACAGGTTCACTGTCCAAGGAAAACGCAAAAGCAAACAAAGCTCAGACCCAGAAAAAAATTGCTATTATTCGTTTTATGGCATGGGTGTTTACACAGTGCGGAACCAAACCCAGGGGCCCTGGTGGTACCAAGGGCCCTGTCCCACCTTGCAGCCAATCTGGAAACCTGCTGGCTGGCTGGGGTACAGCTCCAGCCCAAAACTTTTAACTGGCATGGCATGGTGCAAAATTTTATCTTTCTCATTTACTTTGATGCCTTTTGCCCATCTGCTCAAACTGACTGGGAACAGAGGCACGTAAGGTACAGACAGCAGGCAACTTCCCCAAGAAATTCAAAAACTGCAGAGCTGCTCAGCTCTTGAAGAACTGCTCGCAACACAGCAAGAACCCCTGATTTTACCATGGAGACACAGAGGCTTTCTCTGGGAGTCAGTACCAGGGCCTCTGAAGTCTCCACTAATGAGTGCAAACCTGCAGAGCCCCAAGGAGGCCAGTCCTTGGGAGATCACACAACTCCTGACATCCTTGCCATGGTTTCAGAGTGCAACATACACTTGAATAACCTTAGATCCCTGTTTAATATAGCAAGAAGAGAGAAGTGTAAGAAATAGTCTGAATTTAGCAAGGAATACCACTACAAAAACCATTCAGTGCAGTTTCTGCTGGGGACCAAGGGCTGCAAATGCCACTCCACCTGAGCAGAGGAGCAGAGTGCTTTTCACCTTCACTGTTTTCCTGTTATAAAAGATTACTTTCATGGTCCAACTGAAAGACCTACAGAAACTATTGGTGAAATAGCATCTAGTAAACACATGGTTGTCAAAATCTGGTTGCTCTCATGGTTAAGCTTCTGGTTCCTCTGCAGAAAATCTCTGTATGACTGAAGAGTTTCGGTTTTCAACTGCTGGGGGAAGTTTAAAATCAACAAGAAATAAAGTTCTCACTGATATTTAAAGACAGCTTTTTCTATTGTATTCCCCTCCCCCCCTTTTTTTTGTTTATTTAATAATGTATTTTATTATCACTTATTATCACTTTTGTGGGGTTTCAGTTCAGGTGCGTTTTCCTGATACTACACCTTTCCACTTTAAGATCTGTGTGGATTTTGGGCACTACCTTGTTTCATTCAAAAAATCCTGCTTTTCATGAATTTAAAATTTGACGTTATTTGGGGTCAAGTGGCAGTTCCTCTTTGTAGCTCACCCACTGCCTAGACTATTATTGTAGTTTGTCAGTGCAAATAGTACTTTACTGCATGTATTACAAAAGGACATAACCTGAAAAGCACATCTCCAAGTAAAGTATGGATACAAATTACTTATTGCCCAGATCAGCCACACTGGCTCCACTGTTCTTGGAAGAAGGATAAAGGAAGATGCACTAAGCAAAGATCTGAAGAGCCCTTTTATTTCTCTGATGTCATGTGTCTGCAATAGATATGGTCAGTGATTTGGGGGGAAAGAGATAGCACTTCGTAGCCAGAATAGTTTTCCTGCTAAATCAAGCAGATATGATTCTCCTTACACACAAATATCAGCTACAATAATACCAGCTACAAAAGTGTGGTTTTAAAGATTTGATTCACCTGAACACAAACACCTTCAGGCACACCTGAAAGCTCCCAGCCTCCTCCCAGCACCTGCAAGCACAATGCATGTCAAAAGCACAGCTGACAAGAGCAGGTCACTACTGACATATCCAATGTCACCCTGGGAAACAGTGACAGTGAGCAGGATAAAGCCCAGCGCTGCCTCTCCGTGCCTCTGTGATAAGCCAAATTAATTTCATTAAGTACAGCATACATTCCAGCAGAAGTGTCTCTAATCACCTCTTTGCATTTCTAAAATGCCTCCATGGCCCTGGACTAGAAAGGGAGCACTTAGAAGGAAACAGGACTCTATGACAAATGACACATAAAACCGAATAGCTGACTTCTATCCGGTCCTCACAAAGGACCATATGCTGGATAAACAGATTATTTCAGTCATGTGTTGAGATCTGTGTGAGCAGATCAGGATTCCTAAACACAGAAGCAAGGCTTTAGTTGCAATTAAGTGAGTATTCCCATAGGTTTCCAAGCAGCATGTCTGCTGGCCATGTACTAGGCTTTCATGTTCCAAAGACACCCTAGTATTGTATTCACTTTCCTTTGGAGAGTTTCATTACCAGATGAATTCTGATTTGTATAGGACAATAACGTTATGTATTTTCAATCCTTAGACCTACAGGCTGAACACAGAAAGGGGAGCGTTTCAGCCTCAACTCATCTCCAAATACAAGTGTATACTATTAAAAAAAAAAAGGACAATCATAATATAAAACTGTATCCACCTAAGTGTTATTTGAAGGTAGACACGATTAAAACATTTCTTTAATAAGCATGTTTCATATCTTCCAAATAACTATTTATACATCTGTTGTTTCTAATCCTGTTACTTACAAAAAGCAACATATTATATTGCAATTTTCAAAATTTGCATATGGCAAGTCTTTCATTTAATGACCTCACGATTAAGAAATCTGAAAGTTCACACTGAAACTGCACAAGACAATTTCATAAAATACAAGACAATTTCATGAACATATGTACAAATGCTATGCAACAACATATAAAATATGCAGATATATATATTCAGATTTGTAAATCTAATTTCACAGCTGTTAATAGTCTTTGAATGTAAGACATTTCCTCATACAATAAGATTTGCAACTGTTAAACATGCTGATGAGACAAAAAAATTCCTTGTCCTCAGAAAGTTTAACCCTGTATGTTAATACATGCTAGTGCTCTCTCAAATCTCTTTTATTCCATGCTCTCCACTCATTTGAAAGGAGCAAGAGAGATTCCAGAGAGGACAGTAGAATATACTAAAGGAAAGTTAAAAACATGCAGTGAGGTAAGGTACCAACTGCCAGTTTAATAGCAAGACAATTGTTCCTGTGCTGAGTATATTTTAAAAATTAGAGTCTTCTTGAGACTATTTATTTAAGATGCAATCCCATCACTGCTGAGGTCCAAGGAAGTTTATTCATGGACTTAAGAGGAACAAGATTTAATCTTTGGTATAGATCCATTCAAGTAGTGATAAATAAACATATGGCAGAAAACTAAAATCTTTCAAAGGACTTCAGTTATACAGGATTTGTGGAGCCCTATTTTTTCCTTCCAGGAAGCCCGTGGCTCTCAATTCATGCAGTGTCCTCTGCTAACACAATTTCATCTATAACCTCAATCCACAGAGGGAACAGCTAGGACTCACCTGCTTTCAAGGCGACTGTTTTGGCTGATGCAAACAGCTTAGGTATTGCCTTAAGGAAATAACTGTATTGCAAAGAATTAACTCTGTGGCTGCCTTCAATTTTCCTCTCTATAAACTGTGATGAGCAATGGGCAGTAAGCCCAGACCCCACGGTAAGCAGCATGGAACAAGTTATAGACCATATGGAGAGAAATAAACTGCCACTTCATACACAGGATATCTATAATGCTTTTTTGCTTGAGTCAGCTAATTGCACATCCGCAAATCAGCACATTTATAACAAATGGAGCATTATGATATCATGGGAAATCTATTTAATATGATCAAAGTCTGCCAGGAAAAGTTCCCCTGAAATTATGAAAGTACCGAGTCCTGAGTGCTGGGGACATTTTACAGTCCTTATTAAACAAACATTCTCAAGTTGTTTCATGGCAGCCAGTGGTACCAAGGACTGTATCTTCTAAGCTTTCATGTCAGCAATTTCACTGCAGCCACCAGCATGGGCATCTCCCTGCTGCAGGCAGAAGGCACCACTGTACCTATGGTGAGCACCAGCCACACCAGCCACACCTGCTCCAGCAGCAGGTAAAGATCAGTTACTGCTCCCTCCAGTAGCCTCCGATGAGGCATACCATCTCCTGTCTTTTCCAGAAGTTGACATTTAGGGTGTTGTAAACCCTTTTCTCTACTGGTGTACTTAGCTTTTCCACGTAACTTTTTTTGCATGTTAAAGCATAGCAATGCCCTTGATCTAAAGAGCCATTAGAAATCAGCTAGTGCCAATATAAACTTATTTGAAGTATCAGTTGAAAAACATTCTCATATTTATGTCACCAAGCATTTGTTATCCCCCAGCATTGCTCCATAGCTAATGTGTTTTCACCTTCAACTTCCATTTTTCCTCAGACTTAAGTAAACACTATGATGAGTGGTTTCAGCAGCTGTAGGCAGTGGTCATTTCAACTGTATACATTATTCTTTGTAGCTCTTCATTTATGGGGTGGTCATATAAATTTCTGGGGTTTGGATTTGAAAAAAGAAATACTAGCTTCTCAATTGTCCCAAAAGAAGACTAGAAGATCTCACACAAAAATAGCACTTCCTCATTTCTAGTACTAACTTTCGTTATTTAATAATATCCACCACTAAGTACTGTAATTCAAAGATCACGTTTTACTGAACAAATTAGATACTTGTATTATGAGACACCTCTATAGTATGTTGTGGGCACCATAATCCGTGGAAGTGTTTCTATCTTTTAGAAGCACATGGGTCAGTGAGGTACAGCCTAGAAGGTGTAAAGATAAGGACAGGTTTTCTCATGTAAGGGATACTGGAGTGAAGAGAAAGCATGTAAACACAGCTCAAGGGACTGGAATGGAAGCAGCTAATCAAAAAATGATCATAAATCATATTTAGCTGTATTTTTATCACTTGCAGTTCTCTGAAGGCATATGCCTGTCTGATGTTCAGGTTTCCAGCCTAGGAACATTTGATATTCATTGGGAGAACACTTTTCAAGACAGCAACACCATCTCTTAGAAGTCAGGGCCCAAAGAGAAGGCTGTGCAGGTTCTAGAAATACAACGACTAAGTTCACACCAAGATGAAGAATGCCTGGCCTTGTTTCTAGCCTTGTTTCTGATATTTATGGTTCTTGGAATAGGACAGGTTGGAAATAATAGCTGACTTCAGGCACAGGGAAACTTCAACTTGCAGAAGGATCCCTGAAGGTGGAATGGGTACAGTCAGCAGTTTGTCATGTCAACTCACCACATCTTTCACTGCTAGGGAACACATCGTGCTGCACACACACAGGGAAGCTCTCTCCTGTAACAATGGTAAAGCATCCATATTCCTTCCACATTTTTCATGTCTTACAATAATCTCTCATAACACTTAACAAGATGCTGAGATAGTTTTGCATGACTCAATACCTACTCTACCCTTTCTGAAGCTGGTGGAAAAGCTCGCATTAGCAATTAGCCATTCTGGCTGCAGCAGAAACTTATCTTTTATATCATCTGTGTCATCAGTCATGCAGTAAAAAACAAGGTAAATTATACTGGA
>VYZS01099130.1:52290-94645 GCA_013400695.1 Neodrepanis coruscans
TTTCCATCATTGCTGTTAGCACTTGCACAAACCATGTGATATAATACAGCATCTGATGTGATAGTGCTTTACATAGTCCTGAAGGGACAAACTACCACCTGGAAGAATACAAGGAGGAATGAGGCCCTTTTTTAATAGGAGGCCCAAGAGACTGATATTTCAGTGAGAAGGTTTTGTAAATTCACTGAACAAATCTGTACTCTGTTTAGCATGTGACTGGCACACAGTTTCCAGGCATTACTATAAAGCAATTTATTTCTCCAGACAATAGAAGGGAGCAGTAGTTTCCTCCAGAGCCAATACTGCTCCTGCTTTTAGACTTGGCTAAATGAAAGCAAGGACAAATTCCATTCCATTCCCTGAAACTCTCTGCTCCAAAAATTAGACTTTTTAAGCATAATCTGGGATTCTAGAGGCAGATAAAACAAACACCAGAGCATAGGGCAGACCTACACACANTCACAAGCATTGCTTAGAAACATCCTGAGAACCAGTGTTTGAAAAGCCCTTGCAAGGTTCACCTCAAAGATATTTAGCTTCAGGATCTACCGGCTGCACCAGAGATGTACCTGCAGCCTATGGAGTCTGATGCTTCATGAGGGATTAGCCTCAACTCCACAGTCTCCAGCTGCTTCATCCAGGGCGTGCCCTTTCTCTTCCTCTTTACCCTGTAATAGGTCTCCCCTGACAGAAATCCATGTTCCCACTTGGATTAATGTGCAGCAGCTCCTACTGTATGTGTCTGCAAATCAGCTTATCTATGAAATGGGGACCAGATATGAATGGAGACAATGAACCTGCAGCTGAGTGCAAAGTGGGTGGGGAGAATAAGGAGGAAGAAACAACTTGCAGGTTTTCAGATCCAATTTTTTTTTTTTTGTCTTGAGGACATGGATCAGACCACAACTTCCCCCTAAAACCAGTCACATACATGAAGCAGTAGTGTTCAGAGCTCTTGGGATATTCACTGGGAAATCTCTGAGCTCTCTTAACTTCCAGTGTTCATAAGGGGTAATGGGAAGGGGTGTGTAAAGGATGCTACAGAAACTCACACCAAGAAGACAGTGTTTTGACAGAATCACGGACTCATAACTGGCTTTTGGGGTTTGGCCTCTGCCTGAGCAGAATCACCAGGAAACAGGGCTGAGAAGGAGGGACCAGTGCTACTGGATGGGATGCAGGGTGGCAGAAACAAGTGGCTCAAGTTTTGAGAGGCCTTCGAAGTCAGACAGTAAGTTTTGTATGTACTAAGTCTGCCATGCCAAGAAGAGAGGCTGCTTCACAGCTGCTGAGGCTGTGAGCCTACTGTCCTGCAAATGGATCTGCTTCTTTCATTGTCCTCATGAAATTCCAGGCTTGGTTAACACCATGTCTAATTAAGGGTTTCCAAAAACACAATGCTGAACAATAATACTTCTGATTAGCCAGCAAATGACTCGACTGTGCTATTGAAAGCTATAAGGCAATTGTAAAGTCTCAAAAGGTACTGTTCTGAGTACCAATCTAACGTAGTAGAGGAAAATACATAGTTTCAGGCTCATATATTATAGAACCAAAGCAAATCACCTGCTGCTGATGCCTTTATAGCATTGATGCTGGGGGTGGAGGAATGGTTGCCAAATGAAAACTCACTCAGCCTTGGGAACCAACTGATGTTCCTGTAGCCAGGAATCATGTTGTAGATGCTCACAGAAGATGGAAATTGATGGCTGTAATCTCCATGAGGAGGATGGTTGCTGCACTAAGGTACCCCTGCTATCTACCCCAGGTGGCATGATCATCAATCTGATGTGTGTTGTTAGCACAATTCAAGGTTGCAGACCATTGCTGGAGAAAGAAGTAAAAAATTCACAATAAGCAACTGCTGAGGGAAGCAGAGAGAGTGGACAGCAATTCTTCTCAGTTCACTGGATGAAGATATGACCCCTGAGCAGTTCTGAAGTTAACACCTGGGTATTAGAAGGATGTACGTATATTTCTGTTCCTATAGCTACACAGCGTGGTTCTCTGCTGTCTGGCCACAGCACCAGTGCAGTTGCTTTTCACAGTGCTGGGTCACATAAAGGGAGAAGAGCAATAGTGCAGATGACCTTCCGTGTAGCACCAAAGGTATTTGAACTGCTGTGTCTCCACTCAAGTACTGTTCATCTCAGTGCAAAATCAGTTCTATGAGACACTGACATTTTGAAAAGTGATGGCTGGTGCTATGCAGGGAGTGCTGCATGCTGTATGCAGCTGCACGAGCCAGCAGAGCACACACACGTGCCTTGCGGTTGGCACTGCCAGTTCAGGGGATTCAGGGTTGCCTTTGTTTCTCTGACTTTCTAGAAAGGACAGAATCAGGGCAACTAACTTTTCACCATGTGCTGCATTTGCTGCCAGCAGATTTTCTAGCATGTGCACAGCCACAGCAGCAGCCAGATTTTGCTCACCCCCCCTGCCCCCATATTTTCATGGATAAATAACCTAGCATACATCATGATAAATTTATCTTGGGTGTAACCTCTAGAAAGTCATTGTAGTAAGAACAGAATTATGTGGGCCACAGAATAGGATGAAATTGTGTCACTGGGGAAAATAATTTCAGATTTATTTCTCTCACAATTAACAGCCACTAACTTTTTTAGAGGAAAGAAATTTTGAGAATATTTTACAAAATGCAAGTTTAAGAGAAAATAGAACATTGATTTTATAGAATATTTTTTCAAATGCTTGTAATGGTATGATATTCTTCTGATACATAGCTCACAAAGATAACCTCAGGCCAGAGTAGGTGGAGACTAACATTGATTTCATTGAAGCAGACAGAGTATGCATCAGATTGAAAGATGGCCTTACCCCTTCCCTTCTTTGAGTCAGTAGCAGAATGGCATACTAAGAAAGCATTTTTTAAAATATCCACTGTGGCCGATACAGATGAAAATATATTCTGAAACAGCTCTGATGACATAGAGAGTGATACAAAGTGGCCCTTATGATATATCATGAGGTACTTCTTAACATACATTAATCATATAATGATCTACTTCAACCTTTAAATTAGAAACAAGAAAGAAATAAACATTCAGAGGCTCTTATTATAAGACACACAGTTATGTTTGGGTTTTTCCAAACTGTTGGTAGGCACTGCTGTACTGCGTTCCTTACTGTAAGACGATGGTTTGTCTTTTCCCTCAAGCCTGGTAGCAGTGGCTTATTCTGCTTTCAGTCCCAAAAGGCTGCGCGCTTTGCTTCTAAAACAGAGTATGAAGGGACTAGAGAAGGCCAAATCAGCTTGTCCTGAGCACCGCTTTGTAGTGAAAATTTGCCCTCTGATTCCATTGAGATGCTGTGGTTGACCCTCCTCCAGTGTCATCCTCCACAGAATGGTCCCACTTCCAGGGATGGATGATCTTGCTTTCCATGTCCAGAGACAGCTGCAGCATCAAACTCAATGCATTATTCAGATTCCAGATTTCACTGCAGATTTGGCAGTTTGCTAAGGTACAAAGGTTATTCAGCACACATTATTGCTTAGGAATCATTTGCGTATTCATAGCAAATTTTCATTTTCTGGAGTTTTCTAGCACGGTTTTTCTACGCATAATAGACATTATAATAAGATATTCAATACATATTGAGAAATCAGGTTTTTTTAAGTTTTGCAGATTGGAGGGTGCATTTCAGGACAGCATGAAGCAGATGTGTAATTTTTTCTCCTTTGTAGTGGTTTCAAACAAAAACCAAGTAACCATTTCTAAATCTAATGACAAACTCTATCCAGCAACAGACATCCCTCCTGCATCTGAGGCACTTCTGAGGATTTTGCAAGATATCCCCATCTATGTCTTTTCTATACCCAGCTCTTCTCCTTAAAGATCCTTTTGCCCATCTCATACATTCATTTTGCAACCATCACACACTTCTACACTAAATGCAGTGACTGAACCTGCATCTCAAGCACTTCACGGTCAACAGAAAGGCTCTCCCCTTCTTCCAAACCAAGGGATATTGATAGTTTTCATCAAACTAAATGTGTTTAAGTAGAAGTTTTAGATATAAAGTGACAAACAAAACATCCAGAAAGAAAAACAGCAGTGCAGCATCATTGTTAGGTGTGCAGACCAGCCCTACAAAAACCTGTTGTTTTAGAGGTCATGAGTCATTTTCACCAATGAGAAGGTAAAATTTACACAGTCCTATAAATTTAAGCTTTTTAATATATGCTGTCCTCTCTGTGTGGGTTCCTTTGCCATTTCGTGTATGGGTTTATCGCTGCCTTGAATACCATCAGAGCATCCCATTTTTCCAATGGAGCAGGAACTCTACCACCAGGAATCTTTCAAGGTAAGAAACCTTTCCAAGTGCCTGATGGACTTCTGGAGCTTTTCCTTTGGAGATGACTGGAGTGAAAACAAACTACTTCTGCCACACACAATCTCAGTTTTACAATTTTGTTTAAATTAAACTGAGACCAGCCCACAACACTACAGTAACATTTTCCAGAAACAGGGAAGGGAACAAAGAAGATAATCCTTCCCCCTCTCCCAAATGCACCACCATCCATCAAACAGGACTCTTTGCTGTTGACATCTCTCAGGGACACGTTATGGGAATGCTTTCAATTATTTGCCTCTTGGCTGGTGTACTACAGTTTTTGCTTGGGAAGGCCAGGTAAAGAAGCATGGGAGGAAATGTGGTTTGTGGTAGTTTTTGGCACACTGGTTTTATTGAGTGTTGGTTTTTTGTTTTGTTTTGTTTTAATGAGTCTCATCTGTCTTGCTGTCAGCTCTGAAGCGAGTCTTCCTGCATAGAAGGCCCAAACTTTCCATTGCAGAGAGACATGAGACTACATCACCCAAGACTAAATGCTACGTGTGGTTATTTCCAGCTGGTGACACCAGAAAACTCATCCAAAGCCACTCTGCAGGTGAGTAGAGAACCCATAACCAGGTAAGAGCTCCAGACAAGATTATAGCACAGTTCCTCCTCAGCTCACCCTTTTCAACCAGACCACTACATCTGTAGGAAACCTCACCCCAAGCCCTAGACAGCTACATATCACAGAAGGAGAAGGGAAAAAGAAAAATATAAGTACTGAAAGGAGATAACTACAGTGCCTGAACTCTTACTATCCACAAACTGTAATTCCTAACAAGGCTCCTCCATAAAAAGACAAGCCTTTTTTAATGATGCTGAGAATTAAACCCCAGTCAAACCTCACAAAGAAAAGCTTATTCAGAAACTCTGATTTACTTCTTGGGGATTAATGACACTTGAAAGCAGAGTGAACAATCACACTACAATAAACAAGCATAAAGAGAAATCAGCAGATAATGGTGATTTATTTCTCTTACAGAAAACAAAAAAATTGAACTATTGTGGATGAATCAAATGAAAACCATTATTTTTGGTTATAACAAACCTTTTATTTAAATTAATCTAGCAACTAAGCACTGTGTTCCATTTTGGGATATTTTAGAACCTTCCTAATAAAAGCGAAGGCTACTTTCACAGGGAGACTGAAGAGTGTGATTTCACAACCACTGCAGAAGCTGTCTTGGGTCTGTGCTGCAGATCCCTGTCCTGGTCAACTCTCTTTTCTGGAAATGAGAAATTTGTGCAGAGGTGTGTGAGCTGGGGTGGATGCTAAAGCCTGGCGTACCATGTCTCTCCCCACTGCCCAGGCTCCTTCCAAGTGAGCCTGCAGGTTGTTCCTGCAAAATCAGCAAGTACACAGGCTGATTTGTATCACTGATATTCTTTATGATTTAAACCAGTAAGAATAATTAGAGTTTCCTGTGCTATATCCATTTTTGTTTGCATTTGTGCTTTTTTAAGCTGTTTTCCCAAAGGAAATTCTTACTGGTTAGAAGAAACTTGGTGCTTCCTTAGGTGATCAGAAGAATACATTATCCAGTATTAAAACACAAGATGCAACTACACAGATTAATGATGTTTTTATTCAGAATGTTAATTTTTACATTAACTTGGGAAAAAATTAAACACATTTTGCACACCTTTTTTTTTTTCTGTTTTTTATTTGTCATACTGTGTAGTGATGAAAATTCGAATTTTAATTCATATCACACAAGAATAAGCGTACATAACTACCTAAGTTCCATCTAAATATTAACTTCAAAAATTTTACAAAATAAATATAAAATATCATCTGCTATAATACTGAGCTGACAGACTTTAAGCTTGGTCTCCTCCACAGCTTTAGTGCTGGCAGATTACATTTTTATTCATAATTCTATTCATAATTAGAACATGGAGGGGGAGAGAAAGCAAACCCCAAAACTTTATGTTAATTTTATTCAGTCTCCAAATTTTGAATTTACATTATTCAGCTGATGCAGGAGAACTAACACAAATGAATGCAGTCCTCTCCACACTTCTGCAGGAAGAGGCTATGGTGGTTTAACATTTAAATGCAAACTACTTTCCAACTTCCACCTTTTCTGGAAGCAGACATTCTTTGTAACCTCAAGAACCAGCGTGACACACTGACTAAAAAAATTCTTAAATGAAGGTAGATTTTAACAATTCTATTTTGAAGATACAAAACAAGCAATGAAAAACCTTCATCCAGCAATGAGCTGTGGCATACACTGACAAAGGCTCTCAGACTAAAAAATATAAAATACAGTTTATATATTACCTTCTGTATGTTTGCAGCTTATCATAGAAACCAATTCCTAAATCCTTGTACTACACAGCCTTCTGATTTTCCACCCCAGGTGAATTTCCGTATGACTTAGTTTTAATAATAGTATATGTTTGATAACAGCTTTCTCTCTTGATTCAGAATGAGACATATATATTTATTTCATTTCCATAATTCACAATTAACAAAGGTACTGATTTCTGATTTCATTCATGATTTTCCACCTGATGCTGCTTCTAATCGAGTAGAAACTTCTCTCAGTCCCTGAAGCTGCTCAGCCATGCATTGATATGCAGCTATCTCAACATCCTTAGCAAAACATCAAGGAGAAATCTCTCACATCTCCTACCTTTCCCAAAGAGTGTTCAGAATAATGATTCGATAATCAGATCCACTGAAGGCAGAAAAATAATCTAATAACGGCTTTCTTGGCCTTCAATTTTTCCAACACCTGTGATTCCTGCTGTGTTTCATATTTCAAACCCCTTTTTAAATAAAAGATGGTGCTGTTTGCTCAAAGTCCTCATTTAACTAAGCCTGCTGACTATGCCATTAATAACATTCCACTAACAGAGATAGCAGGATAAATACAAATAATTACAAATACACTATTCAAGACCAATTTTAATTTCCAGTTAACTCCATTACCTTCTCTATTTGTTTCACACTTAAATGTCTCTGTTTGCTCCTTTTTTATCCTTTTTTTTAAATCCTGAGAAGAAACAATTTTTCTTTTCATTTCTTAACTCAGCCTATGCTAGACAGTAATATCCTCCTGTCAACACAGGCTCACAAGACACCTTTCATGCAGGAATACTCTTGGTGGATGTACAAGATTGTTCAGGCACCACTTGCACCTCAAATAACTCTAAGCAGTCCTTCATTAGGACTTGTAGATAGAGTTTCACTCTCACCACCAGAAGGCAAATGCAGTCCAGGAATGAGACCTGCCAATGTGCTGCTCCAGGGTCTTGTGCTTCTCAAGCTCTTCCTAAGTTTACATGCAGCCCAGCATCCCAGGATCACTCCTGAAGTGCCATCCCAACACTTCTACACAACTTGCTGGTGCCAGCACAGAGGTGCTATACACATGTGCTACAGAATGCTGCCTGCCTCCTGCAAGTTTTCCACCAGCCTTCTGCAAACTCAAAGGCAGCATTTGCTTCCTGGAAGATCTAAGTGGAAAGTAGGCAAAATTGTTCTCAGGTTGCTCCAGCCAAGTGACTGGTATGTTTGTAGATCTTCTCCCTGTGGCAAGAGGGAGAAGATCAGGAAAAGAGAGCTGGGGAAAGATGCAGCATGAGGGGGCAGGACAGATTGCTGAGAGACAGAAAAGAAGGAGACATTGCTTGTTAGAAAGAAAACAAGTGGGTTTTTTTGTTTTTGTGTTAATCTAGGGTCAAATCCAGTGGAGGCTGGCCAGCTTCCATCAACTAAGAAGCAGCCCACTGCATATTCTGCTTGGGGATTGTTGTCTCATTTCTAGAGGCCTTACAGACACCTGCTAGAGCTTTCTGCTACCATGGCCAAACATTGCATACAACTGAAAATATGCTTTGTTTATTTAAATGGAACTTTAAGAGACTGTAGGGCTTGTGGACCAATGTCAATAGCAGAGAATCTCTGTTTACTCAGAAAACAGGTGCAATGGAAGCAAGGGCTCTGCCCTCACTTGGCACACAGCAGGGTGCTGGCAGCAGAAGGAAAGGGAAAACCCCACATGATAAGAGAGGAAAGATTTGAAGGGTCAATAGGGCCAAGAGGGAGATATTTTAACATCCCCTCCCAGCTCCTTTTTACCCCTGAGGATAAGATCCCACATTCACTTCTGACTGTGAGATAAGACGGTGCTCTTTGGTGTTAAGATCTTGCTAAGTGATTTTAGGAGATTTTCCAGTCCAGTAGTCTCCTTCTGGACCACATTCCAGCACTTTTCCTGCTCCATGGCCCAACAGTCCAGCCATGCTGGATGACTGGTCACGGAGCAGCTGCAACTTTGGGATCTCAAACTGCGAGAAGCCCCGCAACACAGCTCTGTAAGCATGTGAGATGCAGCACAGCTGCAGGGCAGTGTGAAAGGGGTGTCCAAAGCATGAGTCACTCATTCCCCATGCAAGCTGCACCCAAGGGGACAGGCCAGTCCTGTTTCTTCTTTTTAACCATTGCATTCACTCGCTGCAGTTTGGATCTAGCCACCTTTTCCACATGCAGGCAAGTACACCTTGCTCTGAGACAACCTGTCCTGACAGACAGATGATGTGTTTTGGAGGAAAGGGAAAGAACAAGAAGTCTCATCTTGCAAAGAAAATTTTCTGCCTTAAGTTCATTCCTCCAACATGTGCATTTGGTGAGAAACACAAGTCCAGAGATTCCAAGTCTGGTCCTTTTTAGACAAAAAAACAGGGAGATCCTGAGAGCAAGGTGTCATTGCTCAAAAAACAGACCAAGAATTCCAGGAAGAAAGAACAGAAGCTGTGTGTGTCCTCACAACTCCAAATATAATACACATAGGACTCTAAAACACATTAGAGCAAGAATATGAATAGATGTTTAGACAGACCGTTGTCATCTAGTAAATCCCACAAATCTAATCAGAAGTAACTAATACCACAAAAAGCCTATTGCAATGGAATCGGATGTACCATTTAATAGTCAATTTGCAAAGGCTATCAGTTTCTTCCTTTTCAGATGTGTTTCATTGATGTTTCATATCAGTTTCTGCTCATCTCCCAATCCACATTCACTTCACTTTGTGACCACACAAACACCTGTCTCCCAGTTCTCCTTTTCTCTCACCTACCACAGCAAAGGTATCACCAGGGTGTTTGTTTACTCACACTGCTGGACTGTGGCAGATGCACACCTATGAAAGCAAATACAAAATACCACCAACTATCTGGATATAGAATTGTGCTTACCCAGCCCCCACCACTGAACCCCAGCATTAATGAGCTTCACCAACAAGTCTTTGGGGCTCCACCATGTTCAGAGCACATTCACGAAGCAGGACCCCAAGTTAACCACATAGTCCACCAGAAAAGTAACTTTGTAAATGCAGTTTGATAAAGCACTGAAGACATGCTTAAGTCCTAAGCTACAAAAAAAGTTTTGAAGTACATGCTTGAATTGAAGTATGCACACAACTTCTCTGTTAAACTGGGGGCCATGTCCTGGTCTGAATCCACCTTGTCTCATCTAGCACCAAGGTCGTGAAGGCCAACTGATCAGCTGGAGAGCAAGACTAACAGCATCAGATCACCTACTTTCCAAGGGCAAAGGGGTTAGATTCCTTAGTAAGAAGTGCTCAAATACAAATCTAACAGTTGCAGTATGAAATCTCAAAAATTAACAGTAAACAGAACAATTTGCTGGCAAGTCAAGAAATCTTTAAATTGCTGCAGTGCCTCATGAGGACATTTGCAGGCAGAAGACAGCAGTAGTAACAATCACTTTTAAGCAGGAAGACGCATAGGAAATGTCAGACACATATTTGAACATGGATGCAGCACAAAGTCTGCTGAAGCCAGTGGGTCTAAGAGCAGTCTTAGAAAGCAAAATTTAGGTACCTTGTAAAAAAAACCAAAAAAAAAGTACTTGTGATCTATGATTGAAACAGCTAAACACAGCTAAACGCTTTCCCTAATTACATTTATCGGGAAAATCTTTTTGATTTAAACACTTGCATAGCTGTAACAATGTTATCTAATTTTGGCAGAGTAGGATAGACTGACTAAAATTAGGTTTGCAAACATGCACTAGGAGACACACAGCTTCACATGACTCATCTACTTCTCTACTAACAGCTTCCCTGATACAGTAATGGAGGGATCCTCAACAAGGATGATCATTTTCTCAATAAAGCCAGAAGATTTAAAGTAACCATGTTATGAGTAATAAGAAGATACTGCATTTGCCACGAGGTAGCACATTCATTTTCAAGACATCTAGCAATAGAAACCCTCTTATCTGGAGAAAGTACTTTTAAATATTTTCCTGGAAAGGTAGTTAAATCTGAACGGATGTGTTAAAGCCTATATATCCTTACCTCTTGTCACAGACGAGATTTGTTGGAAGTCACATTATAAAACAGTGTGACATAGAAATATATATGTAGCTTTGTCCAAGAGGGACAATCCAAAAGAAAAAGGCCTTTCCAAAAAAGCTTTTTCCAAAAGAATGTCGTAACCTCAGTAGGTTTTTACCCCAGCAGTCTCACTATCCCGATTTTGCAGACAGTGCACCTGTTTGCCCAAAGACACCTCAGTGCTAGCACAAGCCTAGGAAGAAACCCCAGGTCTCCTCATGCCCTGCTCCCAATCTACCCACCATATTCCACCATCTTCTTTCTGAAATCCACCCTGACTCTGGATCTCTATAACAGGAGTGGGACTCAGAATAAATATGACAATGTTCTCCACTAAAACAGTGAAGTTGCCGAATTCAGTGCTTTCTACCTTCATCCTTCCAGCTCAGAGAAGAGCTCCTACATGCCAGAAATGCCTCATCCTCTCTCAAGGCTGGGCCAAGACACGATGCTGCAAGAACAATGCTCTTCTTATCAGTGCCTTCAAGACCAAGCAAGCAGGCAGCAAGGTTACAATACTCTGAGACACAGGGGGCTCTCTGTGATGATGCATTCCAGAAAATATGTGCAGTTAATCAAAACAACACCATCTGACGCACATCAGTGCAGGAAAGACAAATTGTTTCGCTGACAAGGATCGCAGAAGGACAAACACTGCACCTCTCCAGCAAACAAGAAGTGTGACTCCCAAGTTCTGTACATACAACTCAGTTAAAATTCATTGTGGCACTAATAAAGCTGTGATCATGGAAATGCAGACAGTAGGTTCAGCTTAGTTGGCTGCTATCTGTGCAGATGAGTTTCATAGTCTCTGCACAACCCTATGCTGCTGGGAAGCATCAGAAAACAGCCTACTGACACATAGCTACCTTCCCAGCAACAGCTTAGAAGGTCTTACTAGCACTAGATAGCTGACAGGCCGTGATAGTAGGCAGAAATTACAGCCCTGGGGCTAAAAGTGGTGAACTGACAGTTGGAGGGAGGTATAAAAAATTATGTGTGGCCAAGGAGGAAGCCTTGGAGGCTCACATGGAAGAGGGCAGAGTTGTTTCCTACTTTCAGTCCTAGACTAAACTTTTATGCCACTTACTTACCTGCCTTCTATTTCTGGCTAGACTCCTGGGGCTTTATTCCAGTAATGGCTTCAAATTGGGCAACTAGGAGAGGGAATGGGAAAATACCCACAACTGACTCCCAGAGGGTCAACTATTCTGGTGCCCCTAGTCCTCCCTTTTCCCACAGGCTCCTGGGTGCTCCTCTGTGAGGAGCTCTCACCTCAGTAATCAGACAATACAGAACTGCCCTGTGTCTGAATGTCCAGGGCAGGCTATAAAGAACTCCTGATGCCGGAGGCTGCATAAGAGAACAGGAATGTGTAAAGCAGGGGCATTGTGGTAAAAACGAAAGTTAGTATTTAACTGATTTAATTGGTGTAATTGAAGACACCATGCCTCATTTTATTGTTATAGGTATATGGAATAGTCACATCTCATTCTCTCTCCCACCTTATACCCAGAAACATAATGGCACCAACATTTGACTGGGAATAGCTCCATTTTCTCTGCAAGCAGAAAGTCAAGGAACTTCATATTTTTAAAAATAAAAGTCGAGATTAGACTTGACATTTAGAAGCTTCCAAAGCTGGCAGGCCCTAGGGCCAGGGACTTTGCAGTCCCAAGAGGGCAGCTGTGCAAATTCAAAGAAATGAAGTGCAAGGAAATTGCATAACTTGACCTCCTCTGCTTGCAGTGGGGAGAGAAAGCCCAGCACTTCCATGCTTCACTGGGCAGGCACTTATGAATACACTCATGAGTAAAATATTATGATCAAAAGCTGTCTCCACAATGAAACTCACTGAGGCAGCTGGTCTCCATCCCAGCTTAAAAGTTCAACTCTCCTGGTCCCTGGAGAGGAGCAGGACCCTGACACAAGTACGTTACTTTTGGCTTTGTTTTTTTATATGACTTCACAACACTCATCTGTAGATGAATGAACCCTCTTTGCATAGCCACCATGATTTCACTTACAGACTTAAGCAGCAATCTTGCAGAGGGAAATTGAGTCCAGCAAACCAGTGAATGCATCTTTTCTTTTTTAGGGAAGTGCAAAACAGCATTTTCTGCCAGAAAGAAGGCTCGGTTGTTTAGCACCTTTTGAACACATGCTTCCAGAAGAAAAATATCTGCCACTATAGTTAAGGGTAGGGTGCTTAACTAAATATTTCTTTTGCCAGCCATTCATTTAAAAATGAGAGTTTGTTGCCACATTATGCCATTTCAATATTGGATTGCCCTCAACCAGAACATCTGTGTACTTAACCTGCTGCTTTAAAAAACTGTCTCCTTTAAAACTAAGTCAAACAGAATTATGTGTTTTATTATAGTCAAATTTCATTCACTGTGAAGTTCATTCTCTCATGTGCCATAGTTGTCAAGAAGAAAATTATCAATTCATTTCCAAATTAAACAAAAAACTAAAAACCAAACCACTCTTACTAAAGGGACAGCAACTACCACCTTTATCTGTAATAAAGATGCTAGCACAGGAACATTTAAAATTATTTACATATTCATCTGCTGAATACTTGCTAACACATTTGGAAGCATGCCTCAGGAAACACATAAGTTCAGTCACTCTGCAGCTGGCAAGAACAGGGGAAGAGATCAGCTCTTGGGACACATAGCTAACTGTAGCCATTAGTTCAACATAGGGCTGGTATAACTATTGGCTCAGGATATTCACATGCACTTTTCAAGACACAGCAGTACCGCTCAGAGCAGTGAAATGCAAAAGCTTAGTCAGGTGTAAGAACGGATATGGGATTTCTTTTCCCAGAGCTCACCTTTTAAAACAAAAAGGTATCAGTTACCCTTGTGACAAAGAATATAATATGTAAACTGAATGTAATAGGCCCATCTGCCCAACTTTTCAGAATGTATGAACCATGCTTAAGGTTCATAGAACCTTCATAAGAACAGCTTAAGCTTTTTGCTTTCATTATTCCCTGTTATTTCACTGGTTAATGAATTATAAACCAAACCCAGTGCAGGAGTAAAGTAGTACTGCATGGAGAAAATCCTCAGCTACTCTACACAAAACACAACAATCTGAGGCTTTGACAAGATGATGTAAACAAAAGGACGGGGATTATTTTCTTGAAGGGAATTTCCTTTTTAGTGTTTGCAACCTACTGCACCAGTGAAACCAGGCTAGTCTAGGACAACATTTAAAGGAAAACACTTCAGAAAAACAAGTGGTTTAATGAAAGTGTCAGCTATGCCAGCTTCATTAACTAATAGATCCAAAGCATAAGACAGTAACACCCAACTGACAAACATTACAGATTGTCAATGTAAAGGATAGGAGAAACTCAGATATCCACTTCTATGTTTCATCTGTTTACTCCAACAGGAATCTTTTGAAATCTCATGCAATTCTCTCCATGACTTCTCCTGCATCCCAGTGGGCAGATAGGTAAATCATGAAGGAAGCTATTCTCGGAGTCTTCCACATTTAGATAGGTTTTGCTAGCCAGGAATGGGTAGCTCTTTGGGCTTTTATATACATCGTTCCTGTAGAAAGCTTCATGAAAACTCAATATAGACATTTCTGTGCCAGCAAACCACAAGGCACATGATACAACTTAACATACAGAGAAGACTTTTATAAATAGTCTGTATGAATACAAAGGGGCAATATCAGGATAAATTAACCTGAAAGTTCTGATGCAGTAGTGCTATGGGTACTCCTGTAAAAGTGGTCTTCAGATGGCTGTGTAAGGGTAACAGATACTGCACTCAAAATTTAAAGCAAACTGAAAGATCAAGAACATCCCAGGGGATGTGTTAAGAATCAGAGTAACAATGAACAGAACCACTAAACATTCCCTACAAGAGGTTGCAAGAGGTGTAATCAGCCGTGGGAAACATCCCAAGTAATACTGAAGCCATTCTCTATTTTTCTCCTTGTACCCTAATCAGAAGCCAAGTTCTGTCCCGACTAATGCCATGTTTTACAAGGGAGATATTTACTCCATTTCTTGAAATAAAAAGATGTGTTCAAGCAATAAACCAAATTCAAAGCTGTTGTCTCACCCAAGTGAATGAGACAGTACCTGGCTCATTCCCATGTTTGTACTCTAAAATAGAGTTAAATCTAATGGACATTAAAACACAAGGGCCAGATGCTGAAGTAAAGATAAATGAAAGTACCACATGAAAAACTCCACTATAAAAAAGGTAAACTTCTGTAAACCACAATTCAAACTGGATGACATATTAGAGCTGCTTACACTCTCCTGAGTTGTGCTTCACCTCACCTAGACCAGACACTTTCTAAGTGTCAGTTCTTCATTTGGACTCTCTTTTTTCTCAGAAGAAATAAAAATGTTTCTAAAGCATGCTTCATTTACTCCTAAAGTAGGTGGCTAAAACAGGTCAGATGAATCACATTAGCAGCAGTTTTTTCTCTCCATTGATTATACAAGGAGCCTATAGGGACCAGGACAGATGTAGACATTCGGAGTTAGGAGACATGAAGCCCATCTCAGACATCTGCACAACTGCATTCACAGCACTACTTACCCTCTGATGCTTTGAAAGTGGGGCTAATTTGCACTGCAGAAAAAAGACAAACATAGAAGATAACTAGGTTTCTGAAGAGCCCAATCTCGAATCTGAATTCCCAGTAAGGCAAGGTCTTCCTTTCTGTTTCAAACATTTGAGTTAAGACTGTGAGTTCAGAGTCTGAATCATTATGCCTATTCCCAGCACTCCATCTAATCTGGAATCTGACCTCTGCCATGTCATTTAACCTCATTTTTCCTACTAACAGCAAACTAGAAACAACTATAACAATTCTGCAAGAATGATGAGTCTCAGTTGAACATCTTTGAAGTGTTCTGGGATTTGTGTGCTCCTCATCAAAACAGTGATACTATTAACTATTATAAGAACACTTACATTATTACCATTACAAAGACAGCATTTATTTGATATTTACCTTTAAAACAGCTGACATTAATTTTCATGTGCTTTCCTTTGAACAGATCTCAGTCATATTCCCATGCCTGTTTCTCTGGGATTTGTATGTTCTGACCTGACACTGAAAGTTTACCACACCATGTTCCTTTTTTCTGTTGCCTATTAAAATCATGTACTAATGAAACAAATAATTCTGCCTAAATATGACTATATATAAATAGATCTCTCTATATATACATATATCTAAAAGCCCACACATTCTACCATTAAATGTAGCAGACAAATAGATTTGGAGTAGTGTAAACAAACTTGCAGCCAAATCTAATGGGCAAATATGAATAATTCCTCTCTAGAAGGCACACTTGAATCACTGTACAGTAACTTGGGCTAGAAATCAAAACAAAATATCAATGTCTCCATCCTCTATTCTCACAACCCCACAAGGGAAAGTTCACACAAAAATGCTCATACAATACAAATGCTTTCATTTTAATCTGAAAATGGCTTTCATTTACAGAATTATGTAGAAATACACACAAATATATATATAAGTATGTGTACATATATATACACAGAGAGTCATGTTTCAGAGGAAAGCATCCTTGGACAAGAAGGACCCACAGAACAGGGCCAGGATCTCACTCATCTGTGCCATTCTCAGAATTTAGGACACCCTGTACCTCAATTTCTCTGGCCTTAACACACCGGTAAGTAGCCTCCCTTTTCTTTCACATTTATGGATGAAAACATGTCTGCTAATTTTAATCATTGTCAAATAATAGGAAAAGCCACAGGATTGATCCTGTCCATGCCCCAGCACCTTGTGTAAATCAAAGAGGGGAAGCTCCTGCAGCCTGCAGGAGGCCAGGGCACCCCACTGACATGGGCTGCTGGCTGGATATTGCCCCATTGAGGGGAGTGAGACAATGAGGAAAACCTTTGGAGGAGGGTATGTGCACAAAAGACTGGTGCAGCCACACTCATGGCATGGAGGACATGCACTGCAGCAAAAGCAGCCTGCAGTCTGCTGTCTGAGACTGGTTTCAGCCCAGCTTGTCACCAGCTGTGTGACAAGACTTTCCCCAGTCCCCACAAAGCTATAATTACACTACTGCTCTGCAAACCCTACTTCACAGAATCACAGAATATGATGAGTTGGAAGGGACCCACAAGGATTATTGAGTCCAACTCCTGGTCCTGCACAGGACCATCCCCAAGAGTCACACCACGTGCCCAAGAGTATTGTCCAAATGCTCTTTGAACGCCATCATGATTAGTGCTGAGGAGCCTGTTCTACTGCCCACTGGACAAAGAACCTTTTTCTAATATCCAACCTAAATCTCCCCTGACACAACTTCAGGTTCTGTCACTAGTCACCACAGGGAAAAGATCAGTGCCTGCCCCTCCTCTTCCCTTCATGAGGGAGTTGTAACTTCAATGGCGTCTCGCCTCAGTTTCCTCCAGGATGAACAGACCAAGTGACCTCAGACACTCCTCATACAGCTCAAGACCCTTCACCATTCTCATGGCCCTCCTTTGGATACTCTCCAACAGCTTAATATGTTTTTTATACTGCAGTGACCAAAACTGCTACAATATTCAAGGTGAGGCCACCCCAGTGCAGAGCAGAGCAGGACAATCCCCTCCCTCGAATGGCTGGTGATGGTTTGCCTGATGCCCCCCAGGACATGGCAGGCCCTCCTGGCTGCCAGGGCACTGCTAACTCATAATCAACTTGGCACCAACCAGGACCCCCAGGTCTCTTTCCATGGCACTACTTTCCAGCTTCTCATTCTCCAGTCTGTATGAACACCCAGAGCTACCCCATCCCAGGTGCAGAATCCAGCACTTTCCCTTGCTGAACATCATATTTGTTTAAATGGAGCCCCCTGTCCTCAGGGTGAAGCAGGGAGAGCCCCTAGCAGGTACACTGCTGCAGTGCTTGCAGTCTGGGGTGCAGCGTCCCATGTTCACAGGCACACATGTACCATGTCCGCTACCATCTGCACTAAATCTCAGCATTAAAGACAAATTCCCAGCTTTCTGGCACAACCACTACCATCAGATTAGATCCCCTCTCAAATTTACAGAGATTTCAGACTGAAGAACAGAGTCTGTATGCTAAACACCAACTACAAAAAATGAAATGACCCCTCCAGCCCGTGTTCCTGCATGAATGACTTCCAGTGACGCACATTTCTGGGGGTTGCAGCAAGCACCGGTGTCAGAGGCTGCATTTCCAGCTAACTCAGTGCACCTGCACCTCCCTGCTTGCCCATCAGCTCTGTCCCTGCTTGCCTCAGCTTGCTTGAACGTTGAAGTAAAACTCAAACTGACAAGCAACACCTGTTTCCACAGCTATCTTCCACACCCAGCTACATCTAATCCTTGCTTCATTGCCTTCTTTAAAGTTTAATAATGGTTTCAGTGAGCAGTCTTAGTCAAGTTTCTGACTTTTTTACTTAATGCTTCTAACTCAGCTACTAATGTGGCTGAGTTCAGACATCTGAAAGAATCTAGGTTTAAGTAATCTGCTCAACACAGAAACCCCTGGAAATATGCTTTCTGCTCGTCAACATCTTAAACCACAAGTGCAAAGCTGCAGTACAGTGTATTTTTTCATTGTAGCAATGCAGTGACAGGGTTTTGCTTCCCTTGGATTTTCTCAATAATTCCTTTCCCAGATGGACTCATAATAAATCAGGATGTATGTCTCAAAATGCATTCTTAAAATCCAAGTTTCTATTCATGGGACCCACCAAAAGGCTCTATATCACCCTTTTAAAATACTGAGAAACAACCAAAAGGCCTGACTGAGTTTAGAGATTAGTTGTTTTAATTTAAATCTATGTAATTTATAGGCATGCAACCTGACCATAAAGATTTTAAAACCTCAGAGATCCTGAGAAAGCACCAGAAACTTTAGTTTGGTGAAGCATGACCAGCTGAGTGCTCTACTTGGATTACAACACATACTGGGGAAAGGGATGGGGAAAAGCCCCATGAAGTAAAGTCGTAGTGGGTGCTCTGAGCTTGGTGAGATCCCAGAGATGGCAATGCCTGTGTGTGGCACCAAGGCAGGGGCTGCCTGGCTCCTGCCTGAGCCCTGAGCTGGGGCTGCCATCCTCAGCATCGCCTGGCCAGACAGACCCATATCAGACAGAATAAACTGAAAAAGCAAAGCAAAACACATTCCAGACCTCAGGAGCCAAATTGTGCATCTACAGGGAAAACTGGTCCCTATCTGACCCCTTGCTTTCCTCTCACCCACACACACAAGAGCAATCAGCTGAAATCCCCAGTACTTGGCAAACGAGGTTATCCTGACGCAGACCCAGAGCCATACAAGCTCAAAGGCTGGAGCTCAGAAGGGAAGTGGGAAGTTGCAAGGACTGAGCTCACCCCTGCACCCAATGATTGTATACTTGCATGCACAGATGTGATTTCCTTCTGGCAGAAAAAAATTGTACCTGAAAGGAGCAGAACTGCAGTGGGAGCTGAGGTGATGCCTAGTGCACTGTGTCCCCTCCAAACAACCCTCTGCTTCCTAATTCTTGATGCTAGGAAATCACATCACATTTCAGAATTGATTTCCTCTTGCTTCAACCTTCAAAACTGGAATATTGTTACATCTTGGTCAGTGATGTCAGGACTTTCCACAACAAATCAGTCATTGTTTTCATGTCAAATGACCTAGATACCTTATATAAGCTGTACCCTGTGGATATTTAATTTTCACCTTCTTCTGTAATATCACATATTCTTTCTTCTTTTCACACTGCACTTTATATAAATAGTTTAAATAAATGCCTGTCTTTTTTTAATGAGTTTGTGCTGTCTAGTGAGCTTTGGAAATACCATTAGTTACATGGAGTAGCTAAAAATTACTACAGGGGAGCTATTGACATGAATGCATTACCTCCTATTAGTCTAATAATCTTGCCTAACATGCCAGTACGGTCTTTGAAGTGTCATCCTCAAGCTTTGAGAGTGATCCGTTTCCAGAGGTGATGGTGGGTTTTTCCCCATCCTTTATATTACTAGTACTTAGAAGTCCTGAATTCTTTGCTGTTTCTCTTGCAACAGAAATGTACCAATATCATAACAGGACCAGTCCAGCTGCACCATACAGCACACCCACATTTGACTCAACAGACTGCTTTACTTGCTTTAAAGCATGGCGAAGCTTGAGCTGTATTCTCTATTTTTAAAAGACATAGTGATGGTGCAATTATCTGGCTTAACTGGGACATGCATTTATTTATGCCCAAGCAGTACTGTAGCGTGTGACCTAAGGCACAGGCTCTAGGCAAGAACCTCTTTCTCTGGTGACAGGGTCACGAGCTAAATGTGTTTCATTTGCTTTAACAGCATCCTTCTGGGTTACAAGTGCATTTTTTTCTTCACTTTGTCCCTCCTGTGTATGTGCTTTGACCACCATCACCTACTTACACTACTCTGTCAATGCTAATATGTAGCAATACATCTTACAGATGATGTAGAAATCATACAGGAAATATTGCAGACTGCCAGTTTTAGTGTGTTCCCATGAAAGATGTCTTCATCTATTGTTTTTATTTTCCTTCAACTTGATCCAACATGATGCATTGAAAAATCATACATGTAAGAAAATAGCAGCTTTTACAATGTTAGTATCAAAATCCCTGCTCCCCCCATTCTGCAATACACAAGTTTAGAATCACATTTCCACATCCTTTAGCATTGAAAAACAAACACAAACTTTCAAATAATTCAAATATTCCACATCTCTGTGAGCTTTTAAAGACAAAAGCAAATTTTCTACATAAATAGCATCCAGCTGGTCCTCTTTCCTGGAATAATCAGAACAGATATACGCTCTTGTGAAAATCTGATCCATGTAAAATGAGTATTTCTTGATTTTTTAAATATGGTTCTTATATTTTCATTTCCCAATTAAAACAAGAAAGTAACTTTGATCTCAAATAATTTGCAATGGATGTCAAAAAGAGTTTTATCTGTTACTTCCATTTAAATGTCATTTTATAAGAAACAGTCTCTTCCCAAACAGCAGCCAAGATGTGATGGCTGGGCAGAAGAGTGTTAACTACATGAAATGCAGTTACCATGAAATGGCTTCAAAAAGTGCTGTCTCATCGAGCAAAGACAATCTGTGGAGGCAAGGCTGGCAGGAATAGCTCTTTTATTAGACAAATTCTTAGCCAGAATAAAGGACAAGCTTTTTGATACAAAACTCTCCTGTCTGAAAAAAAAGTTTCAATAACCTCTTTCCCTAATTTTTTTACCTGTCTTTCTCTTTTTATTTCCTTTAAACCTGGTTCCCTCCCCCTTCCTTCACTCCCATGGACAAATTTAATGGGAAACTAGTCTGAGGCTTTACACTACTGCCAACAATTTATACTTAAACAAAAAGCAGAAGTTTTACTTGAGAGAATGATCTTTCTTCTGGGTGGCTTTGATATCTTTTCAATTTCTTTGTTTAAAAATTTCATTTCTGAAATTAAAGTTAAGATCTGTAAAGGGTTGTGTAACCATAATCTTGCCTGGTTTTGCAAATTAGAGAAGTTAGTTCAATAAAATACATTTCCTCTCCCTTCAAACACTGTGTCATTTATATCTCTAGACTGTGACCACTACGACAGCACTAGGATAGCATATTTTACAGAAATACATTTGTTTCCTTAAAGACAGCTCAATCACTCATGCTCTGTTGCTAAATGCCTAAGACGTTTGTTTAGGATGTGGACAATCCAGATTTAAAATCAACTCTATATGACTGCAAGAACAGTTTTTCATCCAAGAAATCCAGAATGAGACAAAATAAAATTCCAGTTTAAGACTTCATATCCTGAACCAACATGGGGACAACATGCTGCCAACCCATCCACACCAAAACAATCCTGCTACAAAGAGTATCAAAGTGTGCATTCTCAGCAAAGAGCTGGAAAAGCTTTATCCACACTCAGTTTCAGATTCAAACCCTCAACAGAGCCCACCATCCTTGAGCCCAGCCAAGCTGCACAGCTTTACTGGGCCATTATGCCCTGAATTTCATGGCACTTTGCAACATCAACTCCCATCTGCTAAATGCATCTTTTACTTATGAGAGTTTTCCTCTGCATTTCTCTCATTCAGGTCACTTCCTTTCTTCTTCAGAGCTCATCTTTGCTTTCTTTGCACCTAGATGGAAAGACATGGGCTATTTCATGACTCTACAATCTTCTCACCTTCCCCTACATTAGCTGCAATGAAGAAAAACCAAGAGTCAACTTTCTCTGCCTAGTTTTGAAAAGTAATACTAAACACCCAATGGACAATTTTTTCTTCTCATAACCCTACCTGAGCCATGTCATTGTTTAGCAAGAGGAGGCTATGATTTTTAAAGGAGACAGACTCAACTTGCTATCCGTCCAAAGCATGAAACTAAATCCATGTTCCCCCAGTGTGGCATGAAGAAGCTGCCAGTCAGTGAGTAATCTGCAGCTATAGATATTACCTTAAAGGGAAGAAATTCTAAACATTTGACTTTAATTCTGTGTAATCTCATGCACCAACACAGCAATCCATTAACATGAACAAACTTCAGCATATGTTTTGAACTTTGACTTTTCAGCTATCCTGTTACCCCCTTTTATCTCCCTTGTGTGTGCTTAACAAACTTTCATGAAGCTTTGCATGAGCCACTTAAATCATGGGATTTTCAAACTCATTGAAACACACAAATTTGTATGATCCCAATCTGAGATAAGTGAATGGACACACCTTACAAAAAAAGTCTCCAAGGACAAAAGGCACCAGGCTTGCAAAAATCTTACAGCTAAACGAGGGTTTGAGACACAGGTATGGGCACTGGCTCGAGCTAGGGAGCAATTTTCCCTAGTTTCTGCTTGTTCTCACACAAAATCTCACCAGGAAAGCAAAAAGCTAATTTCTTAAAAGAACAGTCAGTTCCTCAATTGAGAAGTGAATCTAGAAATGAAGCATCACCTTTAGTGTCAGTGTTTTTTTCCCCCATGAGCACTAGATCTTCTCCCCCTTTAGCTGATGAACATAAAGCTTGTGAGGATGGGGTTTCTGCAGACAGCTTCTCCCACCACCAGATGTTGGGAGGTCCTGCCTGTCCTCCTATGCACAAAGAGAGAGGCATGGGTCACCCCATCCAGCTCTGTACTCCTGATTCTTGCAGGAATCAAACCAGCTCCCTGGAGAACAAGGTCAGGAGTCCAGCCCAACTCATGCTAGAATAAGTAGAAAAAAGTGTTTTCCCGTCAAAAAGCAAAGATGACTGCTAAGGATTGAAATGTATCAGAGGAAGAAGCCCCTATATATCCTGTATCTACCTTAGGAATAGCAGAAATAACAAGACCAGTAATTTGATCCATTTGAATGGGAAGTCGGATATCCGTGCTGTCATGTAGCTGAAGTTAAGGGCAGGGAGACGGATAAATAGCATTTTTAGAAGACACCAGAATAACAAAATCAAGCATCCACCCCTACAAAGCTGGCACTTCAGGTAAGAAGCAGTGGGCAGCAGCTGTTTTCCATGAAAGTTCAGCCAAAGTGCTTCAAATCTTTATAGATTTTACACTATGGCTTAGAAAACACACTCAGGACTGAGAATTACTTTTTCTAATGGATGCCCACAGGTGGATTTAAAAATGATCATAAATTCTGTCCTTTAAAGAAACCATCTGTACTCCTGTTTGTTTTCATTTCAAAGATTGACATCAATTTCCATGTGTCTTGATAACTACCTTCAGTTCTGAAAAGTGTGTCTGGATCCTCATTAAACAACAGCAGCCATTTCTTGTTTTTGAATATTACTACAAGGCTGGTAAAAAAGGGAGGGAGGGAATAAACATGTTTTGAAGATGAGAGAGACGGTTAAAAAAAGAGAGGAGGGGATAAACATGTTTTGGAGATGAGTGAGACAACAGAAGAATGCAAAAACAAGTTACCATGCCTAGAAGGCAAAGGGATCAGAGAGGAAATTCCTTGGGTTTGGACATGAATCACACTGCAGCAGTTCTCAGGTAGCTGAACAAAGGCTTTGGCACCATTACAACTGCTGCTCTATAGGGTGTACAGTTTGACCAGAGAAAACATGGGAACACTCCATACTTCCACACACAGCCCCATGTTTCAGGCACTAAATACACGCATCACAGACAATTTACACTGATTTTTATGTCACTGGAAATTACCTCCTAACATAGACGGAGAAGCTCCTCCAATCCAATGAAGAGCCTGGGATAAATCACCTTCCATGTTTATATTTGGGATAAGATTATACGCCCAGACATCAGAGTATTTTCCCCTTAAAATCTGGCCAAACCTAACTCCACCATCTCTCACAAAGGATCTTTAGATATTTTCCTCTTCTGTAGAAATATTACAACATAGCCACTATCAGAATAGTACATGCTTATCTTCATTCTCAGCAACAGCATTCTCACATTACTTCCTTAGAAGCACTTTTCTCCTCTTCGAATGTCTCTGTGCTAAACCACTGAAATATGTGGCAACTGCAGTGTCAGTTGTCACAGGGAAAAATATGTCAGCAAAAACATTTGATTCAATCTGCTGTTTAAGGAAGCAACATTTCCTCAGGGCGTACGCTTTGTGTGGATAAATAACAACTGTCCAAAAGCCAAGGATCTAAAATCAATTTCCAATATGAAAGGGCAGATTTCAGGCAACCACCTTCAGCAAAAGAAAAATGCAAAACTAGTTCCCTTTTCTCCTTTTTCTACTTTTTTTACTGCAAGTTTGTTTCAGAAAAAAAAAATTAGTCTCTCAATCGTAAAATGAAGGATGAACACTTAAGTGAAGAATGATGCAATGGGTATTATAGATCTTAGAGGAACCATAACCAGGCATATGCATTTTCTCTGATGAAATTCATTATATGGAATATTCACATTTGCAAAGTGAACAACTAGACTTGCCAATTCCTGAAGATAATGAAAAACTTCTGTCTCAACAATGCATTTTTATCAAGTTTGTGTTTAGCTCTGAGGCTCCCAGCATAAGAAGGATATCAGCTTGTTGGAGTGAGTCCAGAGGAGGACCATGAAGATGATCCAAGGGCTAGAGTACTTCTCCTATGAAGACAGGCTGAGAGAGTTGGGGTTGTTCAGCCTGGAGAAGAGAAGGCTCTGGGGAGACCTTATAGCACCTTCCAGTACCTAAAAGGGCTACAAAAAGGATGGAGAGGGACTTTTTACAAGGGCATGTAGTGATAGGCCAAGGGGGATTGGCTTCAGACTGAAAGAAGGCAGGTTTAGATTAAATATCAGGAAGAAATTTTTCTCNTTAGATTAAATATCAGGAAGAAATTCTTCCTGTGAGGGTGGTGAAGCACTGGAAGAGGTTGCTCAGAGAAGCAAGAGAAGTTCAGAGAAGCTGTGGATGTCCCATCCTTGGAAGTGTTCAAGGAAAGGTTGGATGGGGTTTTGAGCAACCTGGTGTAGTGGAAGATGTCCTTGCCCATGGTGGGTGGTGTTGGGATTAGATAGTCTTTAAGGTCCTTTCCAGCCAAACCATTCCATGATTTTATGAATTTGCCTGTATCCATGTAAGGACAAAAGAGAGGAACCCAGCCAGTTGGTTCACTGGTGAATATAGTCTATTGAAGAGAAAGCATTGAGCAAGCAGAGACTTGGCAGGCCTGCAGCTTCCAGATTCCACATTCGTGGTTATTTATTAAGCACCTCCAGGATATTTTGAACACGATAATACAATCAGTGAGTTCAGCAATGCAGGTTAGAAGGGGCAGAGATCCTGCAACTAATTATGGTCTGCCAAGATACCATCCTTGGGTTTTATCAATTTTAAAGCTGTTTTCTCCCTTTCATTTTAACATCTTTTGACCTCAGAAACAATTACTCCCCTCTTGTCGGAAAAGACTAACTGCACTATTTGGTGTGTTTTTCACTAGCTGCTCCATCTAACCTGGAAGGCCAGAGCCACCAACTTGGAACAAGAATTTGTTCCACTTCTGCCATTACATCTCTACAAATCAGCTACATTCTTGTAGCAACTGAAACAGTCTTTTAGCAACTCTCCTGCTACTTTTTACTCATCAATATGATCATATGTCTTGTAGCAAAGAACAACAATCATTTTCTGTTTTCACAGTGTTGGGTTGGAAGGGATCTTGAAGAGATCTAGTTCCAGCCTCACTGCCACGAGTAGGGACACCTTCCATGTTCTTGGGGTTGCCTCAGTTCAGGTGCAGGATCTTGCACTTGGCCTTGTTGAATCTCACGAGCTTCCACATGGGCCCATTTCTTATGCCTTCCAAAGTCCCTTCCCTCCAGTGTGTCAACTGCACCACAAAGCTTGGTGTCTTCGGCAAACTTGCTGAGGGTGCACCCAATCCCACTGTCCATGTTGCCAATAAATGTGTGCCAGTCCCAACACTGACCCCTGAGGAATGCCACATCACTCACCACTGGTCTCCACCTTGACACTGTTGACCACAGGTCTTCCAGTGTGACCAGCCCTTGAGTGGTCTATGTGTCAAATCCATGTCTCTCCAGTTTAGAGACAAAGATGCTGTGCAGGACAGTGTCAAACACTTTGCACAAATCCAAAGAGATGAGGTCAGTTGCTCTTCTCTTAACCACCAGCGCTGTAACCTCATTGCAGAAAGTCATTGTACTTTTGGGGGATGAAGCCATGTTGGCTGTCACCTCACCCACAGCTTTCTAAAATTGCTTGGCTACTCAAACTGCAGTTACACTTCTGAAAATTAGGATTATTTAAAAGGCCTATTCTTCTTAAGAATTTTCAGCAGGAAAAGCCACAGGAGACAGGCTTGCATTTCTTCAGAGCACCAGCNTGTGTGCCAGTCCCAACACTGACCCCTGAGGAATGCCACATCACTCACCACTGGTCTCCACCTTGACACTGTTGACCACAGGTCTTCCAGTGTGACCAGCCCTTGAGTGGTCTATGTGTCAAATCCATGTCTCTCCAGTTTAGAGACAAAGATGCTGTGCAGGACAGTGTCAAACACTTTGCACAAATCCAAAGAGATGAGGTCAGTTGCTCTTCTCTTAACCACCAGCACTGTAACCTCATTGCAGAAAGTCATTGTACTTTTGGGGGATGAAGCCATGTTGGCTGTCACCTCACCCACAGCTTTCTAAAATTGCTTGGCTACTCAAACTGCAGTTACACTTCTGAAAATTAGGATTATTTAAAAGGCCTATTCTTCTTAAGAATTTTCAGCAGGAAAAGCCACAGGAGACAGGCTTGCATTTCTTCAGAGCACCAGCCTTTTGACCCTTTGATAAATCATCTTGCTTTTTCTTGGGGAAGGGGGAAGGAAAAGCCACCTGCCTTTTACCATCATGTCCGCCTTTACAAAACGATCATGCTTGTCCTGTACACTGTTGTCTAAAAAACATGCCACCTATCCCAGAGGTGAACTGTCAGCAGTGAAATCACAAAATCATAGAATATCTCAAGTTGGAAGGGAACCATAAGTGTCATTAAGTCTAATTCCCTGCTCCTCTCAGGACTACCTAAAAATAAAGCATATGAGTAAGAGCCTTGTCCAGGCACTCACTGAACTCCGACAGGCTTGGTGCCATGACCACTTCCCTGGGGAACCTGTTCCAGCAACACAACATCCACTCAGTGAAGAACCTTTTCCTAATGTCCAATCTGAACTCCCCTGATGTAGCTTCATTCCACTTCCTCATGTCCTATTGTTGGTCATCTGAGAGAGGAGAATGCTGCAGTCATACTCAGAGCAGGTGTTTGATGGGCACCTACCGCCAGAATTCATTTCTGCACGTTCATATTAAAACCAAAATTCTCTGCTAATTTGGGCTATTCAGTTTTTTGTTTGGCAGCACTGAAAAGAGCAGCTCAGATGTCAAAACTCCTGGGGACTGATTGAGTTGTGCAGCTAAACTCAGTGCCTGCATTTGCTCAAAGACACAGAAGATTATCTGCTCCCAGGAAACCCCATCTGATACTGATGCTGCTTTGGGGATTAGTAGGTGAGGGGTTCCACATGCACCATAGAACCCAAATGCTTTATGTTCATTCTGAGCTTTGCTTTCTACTCATCGGTGGGTTTCATTTCCTCTGTTCATAGCCTGCTTACTTTGAGAGACTCATTTTGCTTCCTCTAGTGTTCTCAGTTTCGCTCAGTGGATGGGGGAATAAGAGATGAAGTTAAAAATACTGCGATGCTGTGGTGGGCGGTGTAGCAGAAATAGACAGACACCAGCTCACTGCGAAGAATACCAAGTAATATCCCAGAAAAATAAAGGCATGGCAACAAAAGAAAAGAAAATGCATTTGTGTTCTGCCACTAGAGAGCTAAATCTCGGCTGAAGATACCAAATGAGGAGTACTGGTTGTGGCCAACTGTACCATGCTCCTGATGGCTTCACATGCAAAGTCATCTTATGACAGTGCAGTCAGAGGAGATCATAAAAGCAGGGCTGACAAACAATCTTACCTCCAATTATAAACCAGATGTATGTGAGCTTTGGGGATTTATGAAGATGGTGCAGAAAATCAGTAATACAATTGACCCAACTGGTATCACATAGAAACCAGAAGCCCATACGGACAGAGAAGGGGTTTAGCTCCATTAACCCCACTTTAAAAGCAATCAAAGTTTTTCAAGGGATATTAGGTTCTTCCCAAGAGGAAGATAAACCAAGCTTGGCCAATACAAGGAACTATGAGACTATTCAATGGATTTACCCCCTATTTTTTCAGAGGCTTAAGTTTGTCTTTATCCAGCCAGTAACCACAGGACTAAAATTTCATCCCAAAGGGTTTTACAAGTAAGTGTTTCACAAACAGAATACCAGGGTCCCTTACAGTCCTGAAGCGAGACACTTCTTCAGAGAGATCCAGTGGCTGCTTAACGCTTTACAAAAATAACCTGTCACCATTTTGCCAGGGAAGTGAAGCAGGCTGCATCAAACTGAAATTACTGGGGGAACTTGGGCAGCCAGAATGCAGGGATGCCTCTTGGCATGGGGCTGGGGGGCCACAGCTCCCACCACCCATCCAGGGAGTCCTGCCTGTGGAGGCAGAAAAAAAAAAAAAAAAAGCAGAGTAACATGTCCAGAAATGTCATGGATGGGGTCTGCATAAGCAGGTACCACTGGGCCCACCACTTCTCTAGGTATTTGGGTACCCCAGTCCTGTATGTGCACTGTCAGCTGGAAATAGCTGTGCTCCTGCAACATGTGATGAGCATCCTCTTCAGGTTAAAGTCAAGATAGGAGACGAGTGCAAGCCTGTGTTTTATGAACATGAAATACTTGTAAAATGTGAACACCAGTAAAAGAGTGTGGGGCCACCATGGAGCCAGAAAAGTGTGCTCTCTCTTGCTACATCCACTTTGCTTTCAGGAGCCCATGGGAGGGAGACTTCCACCCCACTGCTCAACTAGACTCGCTTTTTCTCTTTATCTTGCAAGATACGTTTTGATTCCATCGAAACCTAAAATGCCCACAGGCATGAGAATAATCATACCATAAAAAACCCCATCGACATGCAGACACAACCTTAACAAAACACCATGGAAATGCCTAATAAAATAAATGCTATTTAAATGCTCCTCTACAGAAACTCCAGCCCTACCACTACAGAAAATTTAAAAGAAAAAGTCTAGCAGTCTGCACATCAAATGTTAATGATATTTTCAAATCAAGTATAAGAGAGGATGACAAGTAATTTAATAAGCCTAATGGGTGTGTAATCAGCATTTGACCATTCCTGCCATAAAAGTAGTTGTCTTCCTAGCCCAAGATGTCTAGAAAAGCCATTGAAAGACAGCTAAGGCTTTTAAAGCAGAATTTTTAAAACACTTTTTTTTTTCTCATATAGATTTAGAAAATAGGACCCAACCAACTGGCTGAAATACAAACAACTCTGTGGGCATAGTAAGTGGCACAGTAAGTTTGGGGCCCATTTGCACCTAAATTTACTGCCAACACTCAGTGAAGTCAAGATTCCAAGCATCTCCTGACAGCATTATGACAACAGCAGTTACACAGCATTATCTGGTCTTCCAGTAAAATCTTTCCCTCAGACAACATCATACTGCATTTCACAACATGAGAAATATACACAGTCAGCCAGGTTCTCCTCAGCCCTCATATTTGGAATCCTGACATTTGGAGGGGTGGGGGGTGTTCTGTAACTTCTTTTAACACTACTCACTCAGACATAGAAACAATGACCAAATCACAAAATAATGGAAATTGTCAATATATTAAATGCTTAACAAAAGGTATAAATAAAGTCAAAATATTTCATCTGGGGCTAGAGAGTTTAATTCTAAAGTATTTGGTACAGAATGTTCATTGTGTATACAAAGAGAATTCATCATCTCCTCTAGTTCCATACTTGGTCAAACAATCCATTTTTTCAAACCAAAAAGGAAAGGGTATTTTTAAGATACATTATAATAATGATGTACAGACAAACATCATGAGGTGATTCCTAATGTTATTGCAACATTGTCACCTTTTTATCTGGACAGTTTCATAGCACAAGTTATAAGAACTAAACACACTAAGCAAAAAAATTTTTTTTTAAAAGTGAGACACTCCCTACCCCACAACTAGTGACCAGAATTTTTTTCAAGTCCCAAACTGCTTTATTGCATAGAAAAAAAATTAAGTCTGTTAGTGTGGGTATAAATTCTATTTTACATCTTCAAAAATCTGTTATGGTTTTAATAAACCTCGATACTCACATAAGGATGGAGTTATATTGGGGGTGGGGATGGAGGAGGAGAGAGGGCAAAGGCAATATTGAGCAGAACCAATATCAAATAAAAGGTGCTAATTTTATATTCTAACAATCACAGTTGCTCAAATGTTTGCAAACAACAAACCAACCCCAACAAACTTAACAATATTCTTATTTTAAATGTAACTCATTAGAAATTCTGCAGCTACAAGATTATGAAAAAGACGTATACTCTGCAGCAGCATAAAATATAATCCTATGTACAATCTAAGCATCAATTTTCTCTTCTCTATCACCATCAGTATTTTATCTTGAAGGAGCATCTGTCAGATTCTCCAGTACCAAAAATAGCAAAGACCCTTTTAAACAGAACAGTTTCTGGTTTATATTTATAACTACACTGTACTCGCTGCTTCTGGCTGCAAGGCTATGAAATTTGTGCAGGATATAATCAATTACCCAGCCCTGCACTTCATCATGCAGTTAGCTACCGTTACCTGCATCGTACCCTTCGAGCACTTTTCCCCATGCAAAGGTTAGAGATTGAAAAACACAATAAATATCTGCACACTGAAGATCTAACTGTAGAGCTGACTGACATTACACAGCAAAAACCCTGTGAGAACAAAAACCAAGCACACTGATGTATAAAACAGAGAGCCTACCTGAATTCTTCAAATGCATACATGGCCTAGCAACTACACAAATGCTCTGAAATTTAAAATAATCTTCTTTACGTGCAGGAGGACCATTTAGATTGTCAAACTGCAGCAAAATGCATAATGACGAGACAGTATATTTGAAATATTCTGAGGAGAAAGGGTATGCAGATACTGGCCTGCAGCCTACAGCTCAGCCAGCTGCTGACAAGCAGCAGCTAACAGGGAAAGGCGATAGAGTACCATGTGATCATTCCTGCAAGTCTGATTAATGCAGTATACTCCAAGAATACAGGCTGATATCTTTATTATTCAAGCTAAATAAGTCAAATACGATACGCGACAGGCCTCACAGCTAAATTATCATTCACATGCTACATCAAAATCAGCAAATGTAAGCAGAGGATACTAAAAAACTAAAGATACATTGTAACCGAAGAGATTAATTAGGCCCATTCAAGCTGATTTTCTTACCTTGTAATGATATTTTAGTCTGTGTTTTTATTCATCTAAACCATCAGTAATGGAACAAAAGACTGTATCCACAAACCTCCCCTTCCATGAATGCCAGAACATTTAAAGTAGTTTATCTGCTAGAAATCATTTCCTCTGTAGTCTATCCCCAACCACTTTAACTCCTTCAGCCCTGAATTCCTTGCCATAAACCCTATTTGCAGTGCCAGGCGGGCTTTTTAGAGTTTATAGGGTTAACACCAAGAAATCGCAGCAGTGCAAGTGAATGAAGCGGGATAAGAGCCAAAGGAGTCATATCTGCGAGATCACAGAAGGGAGATAGGAATGAGGAAAGTTGAGCATTTCATGTCATTGCAGTGTGCAAGCGAGGATGCTTCAGCTGCCTAGCAACAGCGCACGCAATCTCCATGGCAACAGCGCAGTGAGCGCTGGGGTCAGAGCATCCACTGCACGCCCCCAGGGGTGACACACAGGGCCAACCTGCCCTGGCTCGGGAGTCCCACCCCTGTGCTGGCCACCCCACCCCTGTGTGAGCCATCCTGCACTACCAAAACCCTGGGAATCTGGGAACCACGGGCTCACCTACTCTGTGTAGGAAGGTCACATTGACGCAGAGTGTGGAAACACATGGACGTGCACCTGGAATAGCTTGGCACATCTGCTCCTCTGAAATAACATGGGCCAGCAGTGATGGTCGAATAAACACAGCTCACAGTGCTGGGGAACAGACCCCAAAATACCAGGAGCCAGAGCTCATCATCCCCATAGCTCACCCCTTGGAAATTCTGGACATGTAAGAATCACAGCCTGGATGACTCCTATCACCAGATCACTCAAGGACTGCATGTGTATTAGCTATGGAAGAGACTGGGCAGACTTTGCCAAGTCTCCTGACAGCCACAGCCAAATTTGGCAGCATGCTTGGGAGGCAAGGGAGGAGGTTTTACCTGCAGTTGTGCACACACTAGATCAGCCTCAGCATCGCTGCCTCAACAGTGTGCAGCCCCCTAAGGATACCAGCATCAGCCAGGCAGAGGGGGAACAGAGTCTGCCACTCAGCTGCTGGCTAGAGAGCCTGTAAAGGTGAGGACTGCTGGAAATGAGAGAGATTCAAATCCTGGGAAATCAACCTCACTCACTCCTTGAAAGGAGAGATAATGGGACAGTGGGAGAACACACTGGGAAAGTCATGAGGAGAGAACAAATTCAAAGTCATTTTTGGGGCAGCTTCCCACCCTGTCTTCCTCTTTCTTTTACTGCTAGGGCTGGTTTCCAGTACAAGGATAGTTTCTCACATGTATGATTTTGGCTGGAGTCTGAAACATCCAAACCCAACTACAGCTCACTGTGCTCTAGGGCAGTAGCTGCCCCACTGAGCTACAGGATATGGGGGCTGCAAAAAAAAAGTGTCCAAAGTACAGACTGTCACATCTCCTAATCAGAGCAAATGGGGACAGGTCATGGTAACTGCGGCGTCTGATCTCATGGCTCTGAAAATATAGACGGAAAAGGCTGTAATGAGAAGAAAAAGTACTCATGGCAAAAAAAACAGCACTGGTAACAAAGAAAATCCACATTTATTTGGGATGTGGCGTTCTTAATATAGCAGTGACCTTGGGTTTTGTTTTATTTCCTTTAAACAAATGTGATAGTGTTAAGTGACAATAAAGGCACGCTGTAGGAACACTAAAACACATGCAGTCACACCATCTGACAGAAATTAATTCTTCCATAAGCATCCAGAAAGAGAAGGACTGTGAGGTAGGTGCTTCTGGCTACAGCAAAATAAAAGATTAAAATTAGCAGAGAGGAAAACAAAGCAACGGTCAGGAAAAGCCACCTTCCATATTTAGGCTGAATTTCCCTACAAGTATGCTCACTACACACATCACCCAAGCATCTGGGCACAGGCGAGGTACCCCTTGCAAGCAAGTGTTCTGCTATTGACTTCCTAGGAAACAGTTTTTTTACTCTCAAAGTTAAAGCTAGTCAAGATCCCTCATGGAGGAAGGAGGGAATTCTGAACTTGTTTTCTTGTTCACCCCAGTCTTTCTCTAACTTGAATCAAGTGGCAGATGGCTGTTTTTCACTTGAAAAGTGTTTATTTTTCATGCTATCTAAAATATAACCTTTCTACAGCATTAACAGCAAACATAAAGTACCATTTCCCCTAAGTATTCTTCTCAAAACAAAGTTGAAAAATCACTGTCTGGTCTTCCAGTTTCTGCAATTTCTCAACAGCCATTGTGCAAACAAATAGTCAGCTGTTCAAGTCAAGGCTTCTGTCATCAATGAAGTCACTGTGAAGGACTAGAAAGCAAACATCCTCCAGAAAGCTTTCATATCCAGTAGAGGTCGGCTGCCGAAAGGTTTCCATAGGATAACTTCTTTTAACTTATTTTTTTTTCTTAGCCAGCACTTCCACAACAGCTGATATAGCATTTACACACATGAGCAGCAGGGCTTCTATTTCATGAGACCAACAGTAGTCTCATTTCTGGTTAATTAATTACTAGGATTCCCATACTGGACAGTAAGATCTGAGACAATCATGTTCTACTGTAGACATGAATGAGGTTCAGCATGCAATTACCTAACAGAACTCGCAGGGGCTTCAGAAAGTCAATGAACACATGCAATGGCCAAATACACAAACAAATGCAGGGCTATAATACCTCCTTATTATGTAACTTTTTAGCAAAGACTGTAACTTCTTGTGCCTTGAGCCAGACTGAAGGACTTGAGAAGCAGGCAGAAATTAACCACAACCAGCAACGAAATTTTGTACAAGAAGGAATTGTTTATTCCTTGCCTGGCTGTATAACCACTCCAGATTTTTGATGGAAAATGTCTCACACTTTGCCAAAAAATAAAATTACGTTACAGAAAAGAAAAATTACACTAACATAGGGTGGGACAATTAACGTAATGGGAACTGTTGGACCCAGACCCTACCTTCTGAGCTGAGGCCAAAAAGATGTGACAATGAGGGTCCCTTCCACTGGAGATGATCAGTAGCTTTGGGAAAACAATTTCCAGTTTTAATGCCAGGTTCTCACAAACAAGCAAAACTGTTATAGAAGTGGTTATCCTTGATGAAAGCTTGACAAAGAAACAAAGACTACAAAAAAAGCCTGGAAATATAACAAACCCTAACAAGGCAGAGGATAATGGTGAAATTTTTGGCTTTAGCTAATATTTCACTGGCATCCAGGGGCCTGATGCTCTGCTACGAACCTAGTTTCCTCAAGCATAACACCTTGCATTATTGGTATTCAGTATATCAGTGTATCAGTATTCATCCTCTTGACCTGAGATTCCACCAAAGCCTTTGCCAGATGCTTGGTGACATTATCCGATCACAAACAGACTGAGATACTTTAATGAGGTAACTACTTACTCCCTTGCTGAAACAAGGAAAAAGCCACTAATACAGTGGACTTCTGTCATTAAACCTGTATTATCATTTTGCTGAAGTGATATTCAGACCACTCTAAAAAAACCCACAACTTCACTGAAAAATTCAGCATTCACTTCAATTCATGAGGAAGAAAACAGAAAAGAGTAGGGAAATGAGCCAAGAGAGCATATCTAATGAGTGCTCATTCACTGCAGCTCCAATATTTCTGAACAGTGCAAGATGTGGCAATCACAGGCAGCGTCCCAGAATATGCTGAAAAATCTCCATTCAGTAGGACTGAAGTTCAAAACTCTTTCTTGGGCTTAATAAAATAGGATTTAAATTGTTTACTGAAATAGAAGAGGAATGGCTACCTTAGTTTGCTCAGGTACTGGGGAAATCGTGAAAATAATTACAGTGCTCTGAAGTTTACTGATCCAGGGTGTATTCCATATTGAAGTACTGACTCAAAGCTTCAGCTGTTAAAGGAAAGGGTGGGTGGGGCTGAAAGGAACATTTTTTTTCCTTCTTTCATCAGTGGGATTTCTATTTTATGTTGTCTTAAAATACAAAGGAATTCTGAGGCACAAGAATAGTCTGACACATTTTGGACTGCTCCTTTCAGGTCTTCAAGCAGACCACTAAAGTTTGATTTCCTGATATTTAACCTTCACCAAAAAAAAAAAAATCCTACCTCATTTATATAGCTTGGAAGCATCACAGCACACTAACATTTGCATAGAAAAAAGTCAGATTTCTCCCTCCCGGATTTAGCCCAAATATGCTTCACACTTTACAAATCTCAAGGCTTGGCCACAGGACGGCTGATGTCTTCCCTACATTCTTCTCCCACAGCTTTACTCTTATCATTCTGGGAGTATCACATACCATTCTCATTAATAGATACCCTGTACCAGGTGCAGACAAGTGTACAGCATCTCACACAGCTGAAATCAGCTGTTTTTCCAAATACAGCCTCATCTGCCTTTTTCTAGTGCTTTAGGGAAGATGCACTGGAGTGAACCAGAGAGAATGGAATTCCTACTGATTTTCTATCAGCCCCTGGGGATAGAACCAAGTCACAACTTGCAATCCAACAGAACTGAGCCAGTTGGGATGAAAACTAAAAGCTCCATACGGATTATTAAGTTATCGATCACTGCAACAGTGCCTGAAATATCCAGTCAAGTGTAGGATTGTATGGAGCTGACTGCCACATAAAAACGAAAATGGGAAAGCAGTTTACATAAACAACAGCAACAGACAAGGATATATGAGATAAATGTCAAATTAGTAAAAGAAGAAATATGGTCAAACCACCAAACATCCAAAAATTAAGATTCGGTCTGTACAGATTGCAAATGTAAGCTGATATGACAAAGATTTGGGTATTCTTGCTTGTTAATGAAAAATTAATTATTTAAAATCATACAAAATGTAGCAATACAACAAGGGTTGCCCCTTGCTACATTTAAACCAAAAGAGCGTCCATTAAGAATAGACATTAGGAAGAAAATCTTTACTGTGAGGGTGGTGAGGCACTAGGACAGGTTGCCCAGAGAAGCTGTAGATGTCCTATCTCTGGAAGTGTTCAAGGGCAGGTTGGATGGGGCCTTAAGCAATCTGGAGTAGAGGAAGGTGTTCTTGCCCAGAAAAAAAACAACTCTGACAAGGAAAGGGACAGGGCTATACAAATTTGAAGTATAAGGCAGTAATGTATTATTTTTAGTAGACAAAAAAATTATAAACCATGTTCTTTCCCAATTCAGCACAGATAAATTTGAATCATACTGCAAATAGGAATCCCCTTAGTAATAATGAATTATGTTGCCTCAAGAAGTCGCTGACAGCCACAGTATTTTGTACTTGCTACATCTTTGCTGATTAGTATCTGTACAAACACAGAGCAGTAGACATAGAAAACTCCATCTGAGAAAATAGAAGGAACTGTAGGTTTACATTTGGAAACTTGCTTAAAACTAGTTGAAATTAGTCAATTTGACATTTTCCAAATTGTGAGGGATTAAATGAGAAAAATGCAAATGAGAGGCTACAACTAGACTGGCATTATCACCACTATCAAATGAAATGTCAGTGGAATTGAAAACAGTGAATAATACACTTCATCCACTAAACAACACTGACCAAAACCCATTTGGACATTTATGTGGGGTGTACATATCATATCTCAACAAACACAAACCTGAGTACTTCAGACATGAGTGCAAACACAGATATTCACATACCACCACAATCACCGACTTCCTGTCATTTTCAAGGAAGCTAATGGCCTAAATCTTCTAAGTGTTTCAATTTTACAGTGGCATGGCTGCAGTCAAAAGTAGCAGCTAACATGAACCAAACAACTTCCCACACACAGATGAGCCCACTGAATTTGGAATTCATTATCATGAGTACTGGCAAGACAGAAGCTATTCTGCATAGAAAATATTAGTGTCGACTAGACATCTTCTCTGGTAACATTAGAAGAATCCTCCTAGTAAATACTGAGTCTTCTTATACTTCCGCACTCTCTAGTTAAATGGTAGGAAGTAGGCGAGAAAAATGAAGGCTAAGTTTTACACTTCTGTTTCTCTCTGCCAAAAGTAACCTCATTGCAGCTGATAAAACTCCTCAATATATCTGTTGAGCAAGCTCTCTGCAGCACCAAGATCACAGCGCCAAAGTGTTATGAGCTATTAGCTTATAGGAATTTTACACTGACATAATGTCAAAGCTCAGATCAGATCATGGCTCAGAATTTCACTTGGAACCTAGAATTACAGAATGGTTTGGGTTAGAAGTGACCTTAAAGACCATCTAATTCCAACCCCCTTGCCATGGGTACAGGCACCATCCACTAGATCAGGTTGCTCAAAACCCCATCCAACCTTTCCTTGAACACTTCCAGGGATGAGGCATCCACAACTTCTCTGGAAAACCTGTTCCAGTGCTTCATCACCCTCATTGTAAAGAACGTCTTCCTAATACCTAATCTAAACACGCCCTCTTTCAATTTGAAGCCATTCTCCCTTGGCCTACAAGCCCTTGTAAAAAGTCCCTCTCTAGCTCTCTTGTAGCCCCTTCAGGTACTGGAAGGGTGCTACATGTAGGGATTATGCAGTGTTAAGGCACTGTGGATAAAGAATCTGCTATATAGCTGTGTTGGTATCACATTAAGATGTATTCTGCCCCTGCTTCCAAAAAAACCAAAAACAAACCAAAAAAAAATGCAAACAAAAAAGTAATCAACCAAACAAAAACATCTAAAAGAACCCCCAAAATTTTCTTTTTCTTGCAACTGATGCAAAACATGTTAGAATAAACATACACAGGAATTATTCATATATACTGTAGAATTCTCTGTTTAGAAAACAATTTTGCCAGCAGCACCAGACCTAAGATGTGGCAATTTCAGAATAACATTTTCTCATTTCCATGAGAACACACAAAAGTTCTGATTCCTCCAGGGACAGCCTAGCACTGATCAGCGTTTTTATACACTAACCCAAATGACTTTGCTGGCAGGAAGGAGATGCTAGTGTGTGGTGCCACTGGAACTGTGCTTCTACACACAGAAAGGTGAAACCATCATCACACTGGTGAGGTTCTGACCTACTCTGCACTGACAAATGTTGACTCCAGTAAGGCTTCTGACAGAGTCTCTCATCACATCATTATAGACACATTCACCACTGTGTAAAAATACATGATGGGGGAGTAAAGAAGACAGTCAGACTCTTCTCAGAGGTGACAGGTGACAGGGCAAGAGGCAACAGGAACAAATTTTGAAATACAGAGAAACCAACTTAGGCATAAGAAGAAACTTTTGCAGCATGAGAGTGCTCAAACACTGGCACAGGTTACTCAGAGAGGTTGTGACATCACCATCTTGAGAGACATTCAAAACTCAACTGGACAAGGTTCTGAGCAGGAGGTTGAGCTAAATGATCTCCAGATGTCCTTGCCAACCTCCACAACTCTGTGTGGTTCTCTGAGCAGGACCTTCCCACCCCTTGGGCATAGCACAGCTTCCTCCTAAAGTGTGTCTGGCTGCTACAGCAGCTGCTGCACAAGCAATGCCAGGTCATTCCCACAACCTCTTCCCTTTGTGGTATCTCATGTGGAATTTATGTATTGACAATACATGCTCCCTAAGGAAAGCACACACAGCAGAAGATTATACATCATCTTTAACAAGAACCAATGACACAATTAGACCACAATGTCAAGACTTCATGCTGCCTTCTTCCTTTAAGACTGGAGGAAAGATGGGTGGCCACGAGTATATTCTACAACTCAAGAGACACCTCAGGGATGCCCTTCTCTGAAATGATGTGGCTTGGCCACACTGACCTCTGCAAAGGGTCAGTGACTATCTGCCAGCTTTACCAATCTCTTCACAGACCATCGGTAAGACGCAATGTTTTGAGCCAGATACAGCAAGAAGAAATGTTTTATGAATTCTGTGGCAAATCAAAACCAAAGCAGGCGCCTTGTGTTACAAAGTAGTGTTTTGAGTATCATATTTCTATCCCTCATTCATTCTTCACATAAAGACTGAAAATTGAAAAATTTCTTTTTGTTTTGTTTAATAACCTGAGAAATATCACAGCTCCTGCTTTTTGCTGCTCCTGCAGGACTCCTTGGAGAGAGTCCACTGGCTTCTTCAGTGAAACAGTATTAGCTCTGACACTTTAATTAAAGGAGGTGTCAAAATGAACACAAAAATATCTTTTTAACATAAGCTGCATGTTACACTTTAGAGTCAAATACATGCAAATTACAAAAATAGCATCAAGGGTTTTTCCTTTACACAATCCATGAACCCAGGCAGCTTTTAGGACCGCACATCATCTTGAACATCATCAGTTCTCCACCTTCCAATGGTACTGGGGATGTGATTCAATTTCCTAACAAAAGGACAAGAACTAACATTCATAAAGAAGCAAAACATTAACACAGACCCTATGTCTAGGGCACTTTCCTTTGCATTCTACATTCAGAATTTTCCAAGCATCTCCTAATGTTCCCGTATCCTATCTAATAAGATCAGGATATCTAAGACGGTGGCTGGAATAGCGAGTGAAGCCCCACTGCTTGCTACAGGACTTTGTACCAAAGTTACCAATGAAGTCTGAATTCTCATTTTGGCTCTGCCAACCCCAAGACCTCTCATTGCTCAATGCACAGGCCAAAGTAAGCAGGTTTTCAACAAATCAAACCATTACTGTGACCCTTCCCAGCAGCCCTAAGCCCTGGCCATCTACCATTTATGTTCAAGACACAGTGATGTTTCCTGCAACCAGAAGAAACCAGGATGTCCTGGGAGGGAGAGCAGAGATGGAGGTCACACATGTATGTTACCTGCCCAGCTATAAATGGCTTATCATTCCTCAACTGAATGACCCCATTTTCTCACTCTGCCTTTAAAAAAACCACCTACTTAGGCTATACAACTGTGATTAACTACCTATGGTAGAGCTAGTAGTATTATTACAGCCAAATACAGAGCAGTAGTAGAAATTGCCCTACAATACCATGACTCAAGCTTAGAACAACAACTGCCTCCCTGTCTGTGCTGAGGGAGTCCTTTTCATCACTTAGGCTGGACTAGCAGGCAAGCTATGCAGAACACATCCAGTCTGTCTCACAAGGTCACAACCTTAGGAAAAGCAATAGGATACACTTTTGTCCATCCCAAAACTGCACAAAGAAGGTATCCAGGACCAGGAAAGGACAGAAGCGGAAATCAGGAGTTAGTTTTGCAATCACAACAACCTGGCTGTAGTTCCACTTACTTATATTTGTAAATTAAACCCCACAGCAAATTGCAGCAAACAAAAGCTTTCACCTCTCTACAGTGCTCACTGTTGAAACATTGCACATTCCTACTGCCATCCTGCCTAGCATTGCTTGGGATTCAAACCCATATGTCCAATCATGTGTACAGTGTCTGGCATCCAGCTGGGCTCTGGTATACCACGATGGCCATGGCCATCAACCACAAATCCATCACTTGGATACTCCAGATCATTTGAAATGGAATTGGGCACCAATTCAGTTCAGACAACTGACTCATATCTTCAAGTATTAAATATTTATTCATGAGTCAAATCCAACTTCCCTCATCTTTGGAGGCAAAGAGAGGTGAGCATGACGCGTCCTTTAACATGAGATCCATTTGTCTTTTCAAGTATGAATGACTTTCTGAAGGAAATGGTCAGGTCATCCCAGATAAACATATCAGTCAAACCCCAGTTTAGCTAATTTCTAATGAATGAAGTTACAGAGCAACCAGGGCATCCCAACTACCTTGAAAGGGAGGACAGAAGAAGCAAGGCTCTGGAAATTAATCCAGGAGACTCATAAAATGAGAAATGATCGCAAAACCTCAAATATTATCCAAAACTTACTCCCCTTATTCACAAAATTCCTTCTAAGTTTCCAGCCACAGACAGGAATGCCTATTCTTCAACATTTTTAACTCATATCTCTATGTCAGAGCACTGCAGATCAGCCTAAACTGGCACAGGCTCATTCCACCTTCACATTCCCAGATGCATTCCCCACATTGGCTGCAAACAGCTTGAACTCTCTTAAGTTTCACATATCTTCCTTTCCCATCCACTGCCATGGGCACTATCCCTCTTTGCTCCCTCAGGCTGCTATTAAGTGACATTAGTATTATGCAGAACCCTTGGGTTGCTTCTGCTCCAAACACACTGCCCTCCCCACCTGCCCCTTCTTCAAAGACACACCAGCACCAGCCAAATATTGCTCTTGTCACTGTAGTGTAGGGCTGGGGACAGAACTCAGCCTGTACAGCTGCCTCCTCACCTCTGCAGGAACAGAAGAGCATTGGGCAGAGCAGAAAAGAGCTGAAATTCATATTGGTTCAGTATGAGCACAGGAATGGCAGGAACAGGTCAAGGAAAAACTGACAAGGAAGGTGGAGGAAAGGATCCAAAATCCTGGGAAGAAGGGTATTTTGTAGCCTTCACAGGATGCAAAATCTGAAGGACAGGGACTAGTCCCACAACCAGAGTGTGTCAATCTCACCCTCCGTCCCTTGACTTCTCAACTTCCCCAAAAACCTTAATTATTTAATAGCACAGCTGGTGCTTGAGGGTGTGCTTTCTGGTATCCATGTTGTGACAGATCCGTATGCCATTGTTCATCGCTGTGCCCCAGGTCTCCAACATCAGTGTGGCCTGGAGGTTCTTTTCACTTTAGACTTCACTAAATGGTACAGCTTAAGTCTCTGCAGTAATTTTATATTCCACCTGCATATGGTACGGACAAGGGATTCAGAAAGAGACACAGTCATTTTTAGCTGATAATCACACCTTTCTTCTCTAGTAC
>VYZS01099130.1:94945-119221 GCA_013400695.1 Neodrepanis coruscans
CAGCACTGGCCATTATTTTGGAGTGAACTTTTGTGCAAATTGAACCTAGAAGGTGTGAAGATGCTAACAGGGATAGCCAGCATTTCCTAGTACTCTTGGGATAAATCTCAGCTGAATTTTGAAGCCCAATATTATATTCCATCCCATCTTCCAAAGCTCAGAGAGTTTTGCAGCAAAGTTAGGGCTCATGTTAAAGTTTAGGACATNGTGCTTGAGGGTGTGCTTTCTGGTATCCATGTTGTGACAGATCCGTATGCCATTGTTCATCGCTGTGCCCCAGGTCTCCAACATCAGTGTGGCCTGGAGGTTCTTTTCACTTTAGACTTCACTAAATGGTACAGCTTAAGTCTCTGCAGTAATTTTATATTCCACCTGCATATGGTACGGACAAGGGATTCAGAAAGAGACACAGTCATTTTTAGCTTATAATCACACCTTTCTTCTCTAGTACCTCTTTTTCTTTCAACTACTGCTTCTGAAACCCTTTCAAAATGCTGCTGAGAGAATCTTTGCTCTCCTCTCTCTTTTTCCCCAAACAACCAAAAGCCTAAAATACTTCTGTCTCTGACACTTTCCCTTCAGTTTATTATTTATCTTTATCATGCAGGCTCTTTTATTCCACCGCAGTTCCCAAGGCATTAGGAACATCAAAAAAATGTTCCCAAGGAGTGTAAGGATCAAAAATGTGATGGCAGACCAGATTATTCCTAAACAATCCCATACTTACATAAACAGAAGACAGACCTCAACAAATGAGTAGTGAGGGGTGAAAAAAGTGTATAGAGAAGTAATTACGATAAAAATGTGAATTTGTTCAAGAATACTGAGGAATATTCCTGAAAATACCAGACGTTTTTACTTTACCTTTGAAAAACTGCTTGTTTTCTACATACTTTGGCTAAGAGAGTTCCAAAGGCGTCTTTGGTGTCTTTTGACCAACCTATTGGATTCTGCTCCACCAAAATACAGAATATTTTAAATTGGAAGGGACCCACAAGGANCAAATATTAGTGAGAAGAGGAGAGGAGGGGAGGGCAGGGGAGATAGAGCCCAAGCTATAGAATTAGATCATCTTAGGTCTATCTAGTTTGTATTTATTATCTATTCTTCTCCTGAAGCCTCTCCAATAGTTTCAACTTGGCCAATCGTTGAAAACAGTCAAGTGCTCCAGTTCAAGTTTTACACTTGAGGCACAGCACTGTGAAATCAGAATTTTCTTGCTCCGTCCTTTGAAAACAAAGTCAATCCTTATAAAACACCCTACACAAAGACTTACAGTTCTTAACCACTCCAGCTATCCCATCTTTGCAATTATGGTGTGTCCATTTCTGTAATAATCATACAGCACAAAACAAACTCAAAGAACTACAAAGCCATGGACAGAAAAGGAGGAAAAGCAATCAGAAAGTGGGTCAGTAGAGTATATTGAGTATATTGTGTATATTGAGAGCACACGCCACTCAGGTGATGCTGTTCAGAAGGTACATGCTGTAGTACTACATAGGCACAAAGAAGAGAAAAAGCCAAAGGAAAACAGTACAAGCCAAAGCCAAGCAATACACAGTTGTACCTAAATGCCGAGAAAAATGAATTTATTGGTATGAGACTTTAAGCAACTCCTGCAAAGCTCATGTCGTCTATGTGCTATGTAACTGAGTGGAGTAGACTTCTAGTAGTGCTGGAAGCAGGCTGGCTCCTGCACAAAGGGTTGACCTGAGGTGAAANCAGCCAAGCTTCTTGCAACTTCCCAAATAAGGCCATGACTTTAAAGAGCATGTCTCTTCAAAGCCTCATTGATTTTCATTGCCTCATGAAGAAGCACATTGTTTATATGTCTAGGTATGCTGATATTAAAACAGAATGAGATGGGCACAGCTCAGTGGTTTCAAAGCCTGGTTTCCAGATAGTTTGAACTAAATAATCACAGGAAGCTTCTAGAGGCTGACAGCACTGGCCATTATTTTGGAGTGAACCTTTGTGCAAATTGAACCTAGAAGGTGTGAAGATGCTAACAGGGATAGCCAGCATTTCCTAGTACTCTTGGGATAAATCTCAGCTGAATTTTGAAGCCCAATATTATATTCCATCCCATCTTCCAAAGCTCAGAGAGTTTTNTGTGTCCATTTCTGTAATAATCATACAGCACAAAACAAACTCAAAGAACTACAAAGCCATGGACAGAAAAGGAGGAAAAGCAATCAGAAAGTGGGTCAGTAGAGTATATTGAGTATATTGTGTATATTGAGAGCACACGCCACTCAGGTGATGCTGTTCAGAAGGTACATGCTGTAGTACTACATAGGCACAAAGAAGAGAAAAAGCCAAAGGAAAACAGTACAAGCCAAAGCCAAGCAATACACAGTTGTACCTAAATGCCGAGAAAAATGAATTTATTGGTATGAGACTTTAAGCAACTCCTGCAAAGCTCATGTCTTCTGTCTATGTGCTATGTAACTGAGTGGAGTAGACTTCTAGTAGTGCTGGAAGCAGGCTGGCTCCTGCACAAAGGGTTGACCTGAGGTGAAAAGAGTCCCCACCCTCTACACCTTAATCACACATTCACGCTCCTGTTTTCATCCTCTGGAGCACTAGTCAGGTGAAAAGGTGACTAAACCAACAGAAAACTGATGGATTTGCTTTGCCTGGATTAACAAATTAACAAAATATCCCACAACATGATTCTCACGTAGTCCCACATGAGGAGAGTGGTGGGAAGGTCCTTCTAGAGCCAAGATGGAATAAACACACAATTACATCAGTTTAGGCATAACTAATAAACTATCCTGCAAGGTTTATCTACATGATAAAACTATAGAAAGGTAATCTGAATTAACATTTCTGTAATGAATCAAACTACATTAGATCCCTGCAGACACACTCATTATTAATTAAATCAACCCTATTTCATATTTAGTGTAATTTACTTTGATGTGAATTAAGCTTAATCAAATTAAGGTCACTTGAACGCTGAATCAGAGAATATATACAATGGTTTAATTTAGTTTACCTAATTTACTTTACATTCACATTTTAGGTGATTTGGATTAATTTTCCTTCCCGTCCTTGTTCAGACAGCTTTAGAATAGAGAGAGACAGCAGAAACCAGAGGAGATGCTGGAAAATTCTCCTCCAGATCAACAGTTTTGAGCTGTCAATTAATTCATTCCCCAAGAAAGGGGTACTTGAAGCTGTGTATCCCACTGGGGACACACTGGCAGAACTGCTGCATGCTCACTCTCTATGAAGGCTCTCCCCTGTCTCTATCTACTAAAGCTCCTCTGGAGGCTGGAGAGAAAATCAGATCCCGAAAGTCTTCACTTCTCCATCCTCCTGCATTTACAATAGCTGGACAGATGTTGATAGGCCATGAGAAATGCATATCCTGAAGGAAAATGAGACAATCCTCAAGGAAGCTGAGGCATTTGATGTGGTTATTTTTTAAATAGCCAGTCACTAAAATATTTGAAGTTTTCTACTATTAGGAAAACACAAAAATTATCAAAGTTCTTTTTTTGTCATAAACAACAAAATATCATAAAGCCTCCTTCTTTAGGCAGATGTGCTAAATTCACTTGCCATGTCTATTCACAGTTTTAAGGTCTTCTAATTTTACTTATCCTGCTCCAACACTTAAAAATCACCACTGAGTCTTCTAGTAAACTCCCTTCACATTCCTCTTACGTGACTATTCTTTTTACCATTAAAGAGATTTTTCTGTCTACACAGATGTGTAGACAAATGCACTCTGTCGTATTTAGGGCACTAGTCATCTAATATTTTCTGTGATGCAGGTACCATCTGTGAGGCTGAACTGCAGTTCAGGCCTATCATACTGACATGGGTGTTGGGGAATCAGAGATGGAAATTGATATTAGATTATAATCCCACTGCATTCAAACAGAAGACAAGAGCTCTAGTAAGGTCAGGCTTAAACACAGCCTCTAATACCTAGGGATACCTCTAAAGTGTTTGTTCAGGGAACCTCTGTGTTGTTTGTTTTGCAGTGTCCACTCAGGATTATCGACTTTTAAAGGTCACAAAATGTGTCCAAACCTCTGAAGCAAAAGGATGATGAAGAGATCCTGATGGGAACAACAGATGACAGCCAGTATCAGGGTGCAACTAAGGCTGCAGTGACAGATTTTGACCAGTGACAAAGAGATCAGAGACTGGAGACCAGTGTCAAAAATAAGAGGCCACAGAAAGCATTCCTGAGTAAGGAAGGACTATTGTTTTAGCAATTTAGCATGGAAATCCTCAGCAAACCACAGGGTTAATCAGACCATGCAGTGATCTAAATGTGAGCTCCTGGAAGCATGAAGTCACCGTCGAGAGGAGGGTCAGACACAGAACATCATTTCCACCTGGGCTGCCCTGGTGTGTTGTGGCCACACCACAGCCTTCTCCCCCAATTCCAATGGTGTGGTGCTCACAGACATTTACACAGCTCCATGGTGAATCGGTTCAGGAGACTGGGACAGCTGGAAACTGGGAGAACTGACTAAACCAGACCTGCACCAGTACTCAGCACAGTGCAATGCATGAATGCCCCTGGAAACCTCTGAACACACTTCATAGCTCGAGAAGTGTCCTTGTGTGCATTTATTGATCTTACAAACTTGCTTCCATGTTTCCTAGCTTGCTGCTTGGGTCAGTGTCCCCTCTGCTATTTCTGTAACATTCTCATATTTAATACCATGAAATTTTAAAATGGTATGCTGGCTCAGGATTTTTGAGATCCTGCAATGCGTTGCAGTCATGCAATTCTGGCACTATTTTTACTTAGCAAGCCAGGACAGAAGAGACAAGCAGGCCCTTGCAGCTCACCCTTATACAACATCTTGAAGCGGGGGGGCCCTGGGGGTCAATATAAGCAGCCATGGGGATTCCCCTGTACAGACACACACACGCACGCTGTCTCTCCTAAGTCATAACAAACACTCTGACCACCTTTCTGTTCATTTTTTATTTCCATTTTTGCTTGTGAACCCCCAAAAGGAAGGACTCACCTCACGTGCCTCACTAGGGCTCCACCAGCCCCAGCCCTCCAAACTATTTCCCAGCAAACCCCATTCCTTGTACCATCTGCCTGGCCCCTTCACTCCCCCAAGAGCTGGACTTGTTTTTGACTTACTGACAGGTCTTCAGTTAACAGTTGTTCGTTGGAGGCTGGAAGGGTATTTTAAACAAGAGATGTTTATGTTCCTATCTGTGTACACTGAAAGTGAGGACTTCCATAGAGAGGACAGAATATGGTAGCTTCTGCCTCTCTTCCTAAAAGCTGTAAATTTCCTGTGCTGAGTTCTGTCCTTAAATGAAAAAGCAAGCCTTCACTGCTCCATCAGACCCCATCAATACTCGCACATATACTTAAATTTATTACAGTCAGTGGTTTTATTACAATGATCATTAGGGTTCAGAAACATTAAGGATGCTGTTCCCAGTAATAAGGTTAAGAATGTGTACAAATCTTTTCAAGATTAGGACCTTAATGCCATAGCACCAACTGCCTTTCGTCCTGCCTCCAGCATGAAATGTGGGCAGCTAAAATCCCCAAGGATGGAGGTGGATGGCTGTCTCCAGGCTGACTTGCAGGTAGAGGTAAGTGCCTCTGGACTGCTCCCGGGAGTGTCACGAACTGGACATCCCCAGGCATCACCCCTCACCACAGCAGTCCTGGAGGCAGCTGTGTGTGATTCCATATCCTGAGAACTAGGCTTTGACAGTTCAGCACCAATTAAAACAAATAAATGCAAAGCCAGGAGGCAGAAGGTCAGGCTACTGCAGCAGGAGGATCCATCAAAACACTGGGGCTACCAGTGGTCTCAGCACTGTGTTATGAGCTACCGATCACTTCGGTAGCAGCTGACAAAGCAGCACTTTAGACAGCTTCTCTAATGGGCAACACTGCACATGCTGAAGAGTGATGAAGCGATGTAACTCCTCATTCCACCCACTCACAGATGGTTACTACTGCCAGACAAGCAAAAAAACAAAGGTAAACAGATGTAGGATATTTTATTAAGCACAGGTAAAATGAATATATAAGTCCATGTTTTCTCTCTTCCACTTACCTGACTAGTTGAAGAAATTAATTGCCTGAGAAGGCAGCTTTATTTGGATGATTCAATCCCTACTTCTCAACATAACAGCTGTGGGATCAAAAAATGACTTAGATTCACCTAGGTGATGCATTTAGTTATTTAAAAGAAAGATTAGCATGCAAATGTGTTGCAGCACTCAACATTAATTCATGACAAAGCCATAATATTAAAGTTACCTCATTCTGTCAAAATATGCTCGTCCAGTATTTCTCTCATTTTAAATCACAAATCCTTTTCAAAAAGGAATTCACAGATTATCTCAAATCCCACTACTGTTTGGCAGTTGGGAACTAGAGTGACAGACAAAACAGAGCCATCTAATAAAATGATGATTTTAGTATGAAAAATATTTTAATTGGGTTATAAAACCAGTAATGAGCTAACGGGAATGGGTTACACACATAAAAACTGCATGAAAATATTTGCATATGGGGATGATTTTAACTACTTTGTTTCTGATTTTTTAAAATTTTTGTAGGCATTTTCTGATCTCCCTTTTGATGTCCTCTGGGCTGTAAACCATGAATTGAGTAGTGCTGGTCTTTTCAGTGCTGAAGACATATTCCTACTCATCCAGCACACACATAACAGACATTTCTGATTGCAGCTTTTACACTTGAAGGTACATTTTCAAGCTATTCTTTCATCATGAGCATTCAAGAGTCCTGGGTGTTCCTGTTTCATGTAAATACACACCCACAGATAGAACAGCACTGCAGCCAACCTCCTGAACTGTGTACAGCCATGGAAAAGAAAGGATACAGCATGCAATTAAAGGGATTATGGTGGCCACAGCTCTGCTTCTTGCTAATGCCATTTCACTGTGTTTTCTAGATCTACTCGTTACTGAGGGAGTGGCTGACTGATGGGGGATAAAGGAAGGAAGCACAGGAAGGAAGCAACACACATGCTGACTAAGAAGCAATGAATGATGGGAAAGGAATGGATGGCAATACACAAGGAACTTTGCTGTAGTGCTTAGCATTTATTATAAATATACTTGTCATCCTCAGAAATGCTTTTTGAACAGGAGACTCCAATCTAGCAAAGCAAAGACTTCAACAGGACCAAAGTTAAGCCTTAAATCCTGTGCTAGACTGAGACCCAGCTACTTAATCATCTTAATTCCCTCTCAGTAAAGTATTGTCATCCTTCAGCAGACAAACCAACGAAGCCAAAAAGGTTAAGTGATTTAGCAGCCACAGACCAGCCGAGGAAGCACAGCACACCTGTACCATGGAGCTCACTCCAACAACAAGGACTGGGCCTTGCTGCAGAAACAGACACAAACTGCTGGAGCACTACCTGTGCCTGCACCTGCAGCACACTAGAAGTCACAACTCTACACAGCTTGCTTTTTTTTTTCTTTCTTTTTAAATTTTTTTTCCATAGAGAAACATGTCTATCCATCCTGGCATCTATGTGAAGCTGAAGAAAGAAAGAAACCAAACCGTGCGATCTCAAGCTGCAGGAATGACACCTACTGCCTGGGAAATGAACTGCTCACCTAAATGATATCTGCACTCAACGGCGAAGGGCTTCCACACAACAAACCAGCACCTGGACATGACCTGGCATTGTGCACTCACAGCCCAGAAAGCCAATCAGATCCTGGGCTGCATCAAGAGAAGGTTGGCCAGCAGGTCAAGGGCAGTGACTCTGCATCTGTAGTTTGCTCTGGTGAGATCCCCCTTGGAATGCTGCATCCAGCCAGCTCTGGAGTCCCCAGCACAGGAAAGAGATGGACCTGTTGGAGTGGGTCCAGAGAAGAGCCACAAAAATGATCAGCTGGCCGAAGCACCTCTCCTGTGAAGAAAGGATGAGGGAATTGCCTGAAGAATAAATGGCTCAAGGAAGACTTTAATGTACTTGTCAGTATTTAAAAGGGGCTTATAAGAAAGATGAATTTTTTTTACCAGGACCGGTGGGGGGCAATGGTTTAAAACTGAAAGAGGAAGAAATTCTTTATGGTGAGACAGAGAACAGGTTGCCCAGAGAGGTGATTGGTGCCTCATCCCTGAATGGGGCTTTGAGAAACCTGGTTTAGTGAAAGATGTCCCTGTCCATGTCAGGGGATTGGACTCGATGACCTTTAAAAAACCCTTCTGACCCAAACTATTCTGTGATTCTACAAAATCTGACAGCCCCAATGCTGTCCATGAGGGCAATCACATAAAAGCCCACAGGAAATTCGGTCAGGGAGGGAGGTTTAGTGATTTCAAGAAAGGTGTTTAATCCTTGGTGAACAGTACATATAACCCAGGAGGGAAAAACACCTCCAACATGAACTGGTGAAAAATACACCTCCACCATGAAAAGGTGAAAATTACTTTTTTTGGACAGGGAAGGTGGTTAGTAGTTAGATAACGCTCATCCATACTACCAGCTAGGCTACCAGCTTGTAGCTCAAAGCACTGAGGGTCTGCAATGCACAAGAGGAAGAGCGGGAGCATTATCTCAGTAAAAGACAAATTTCAGTTTGCAGTAATAGCATTCCCTGAAGAAACGGTTTCATAAGCATTTCTGGTGCTATTAGGGAGCACTGCCTTAACCTTTCAGCCTCCTAATTGCTCCTACCCTATATATACACACCCTTTGCATATGGAAAGCGTGAATTTTCTTTTCTTCTGCCTTTGTATGTAAAGACTTCATGATCCAGTTCACCCTACCAAACCACATGTGGCTAAGTTGGCACAGCTGAGGGGAACAGGAATGAGAACTCAGAAGAAATATATAAACTAACACTGAGCTTAAAACAAACGTAAGGCTTGAATGCCTACATCAAGAAGGAAAATCAAAACTTTCTGGCCCCCACATGTCTCTACAACTTGAGGACTTCCAGGGAAATGTAATGCTTCACTGATTGTTGTGACATTACAGAATGGCACTTTGGATAGTCCTTGAAGGAGGTTTCCAGGCTCAAATTTTTGGTAAAGACTTGCCAGTCTGTCTCCTCTGATTAATAAGAATAGATATCCTTAACGCTTCTATAACTCTCAAATGATGAATAGTTTTGGAAAGACTGTCAATACTATTCCAAACGTTTGTTCAAAAGAAAAATGCCAAGTCTCACAGGAAGAAACACTCCGCAGCACTAAATACCCCAGAAATTAAACAAAACAAACAAAAAAATGAAACTGTTTTCAGTTTCACAGGATCACAACCCAGACTGAAACATACTTTGAGTGTTACAGGGTGACATGCATGTACACCCCTAAACACCAATCCATCACCAGTAGAATGCGCCAGATGAATCCTGAGGTTCCTACAGTGCAGGGTAGAAATGTCTCTACCAGCCCAGTTCTGGGAAACAGCCTGCCCTTATCCTACATAGCTCCCCATAGGCTAATTAGCCAGAAACAAGGTAAATTAACCCAAGCAAGGCTGGGTGCTGCCATGACTTACACTCCCAGGGCCTCCTGGCAGCCTGTCTGGAGGTCTGGTGTACTCTCCCTGGGCTGCATGCGGAGAGTACTGTGACAGGGACAAGGGCTTTACTGGTGTGCCCATCAAATGTGTCTTGGTGGGAGCTCTGAGCTGTAGCAGGGCAGTTTGCAGTTGCTTCCCCTCATTACGGCACATTAGATCAAAAAGCAGATGAAATGGAAGTCTTGGGGAGGTGACTGAGGACAAAACCTGCCTAAGGGCGAACAACAGGGTGAGAGGAAGAAACGATGGCACAGTTCCTCCACCTCTCCTCCCTGCTCCTGAGAAACTGAGCCCAGGCACAAGGTTGAGACAAAAATAAAAAGGAGGGGAAGCCCTGTGGATCCCTAGTGCTTTTCAATGACTGTGAAGAAAACAGAAAATACGTGGAAACAATACCAAAGTGTACTGGAGCAGCTTTTACTGCTTATCTACTGTAATGAACCACCAGTGAGTATTTTTTAAAATATAAATAGAGAACAGATGAGATGGTACTAAGATTCAGATGCAGCAAAGAACCATGAAATACGTAAAATTACCTTCTCAGATAAAGAAAATCTGTAGCTCATTCAGCTTATTTTATTTGAATTCTGTAATTACTAGGATCAAAAATTAGTTAGAACTAACTTCATTTTGGCAGCAGCTTTAGAAATATTTTCTAAAGAGGTTCCATATTCCTTACACAGTGCTCAGAACTGAGCAAAACTATGACACAGCAAGAAAGAGGAAAGAAATCACAAAACGGCTAACTTTCAAGATATGGGATATTATTTGAGACTGAATTCTGTTTGCGCTTTGAAAAGATTTTGATGATTTCTTACAAGAAATACAAATATTTAAAGTAAAATACTTCAAATGAGAGAAGTATTCTCTCTCTCTTGACCAAAGGAAGCACCCAACCAAGCAGAAAGACAGATTATGCAGACACCTTTAATCATGACACACTTCTAGTGGAGCTGTTCAGCATTAGGGTGCCTGCTGTTTAACACAGAGTGAGCCAGGAAGGTACAGAAGTGATACACCACACAAAACTACAACACTGAGTTAAACGGACCTGCATACATTTGAAAGATTATCTTCAGCCTCAGTTATACCACTACAAAAATACAAGACAAAATACCAAAAAATTGAGGGAATGCAAAAAAAGATATCCAGAGTCTATGCTTTAGTTTATAGAAAAAAATTTTTTAAATATACAGAATAACAGTATGAAAGAGGCACAACTGGCCAGCCTGTTCCACAACCTCACAGTAAGGGTATGCTGATGGAAACTCAGCATTGCCCAGTTCTCAATGAGCCACTTCTGATGCCTTTACAAGGCCACAAGCCAGCATGGTGTAACCTTCAGCAGAGGTCCAAAATTTGCTGACAACGAGTTTGTCTGCAATTACAGCTAAACTAGCCCTCTAAAGATCAAGGCTGAGCTAACAAAAGCGATTTTCTGTCAGCAGCATAGTACCCACACTTGGGATTTTGCTGACAAAACCATGACAGCCAAAGAGCTGGGTGTTTTTCTATCAAGTGACACTGGCAGAACTGCATAGCACAGATTCAGCTTGAAAAGCTGCAAACCTAAATGTACCCAAAGGCATGGCTGAAGAAGGTGGTTTGACAACTCCCAGTTGACCCCAGGAACCCACAATGAACACACCATGATGCCAAGGCACAAAGCAGGAGTTGGAGCATGGCAGGACAGAGTCTAGGTAAGTTACAAGCATATTGCTCCAGCTCAGAAAACAATTACTAAGTGACAAGGTTAAGCGCTATTTTATGGACAACTTGATTTTATTATCTATCTCAAGGGATGCTCCTGCTCTTCTATCAGAAACAGTACACTGGGCTACACAGGCCACTAGTCCAGTGAGGCTGGTGACCCTAATTTTGATGACATTACAAATAAAAATATGTTCTCTCTAGTTTTTCACAGATGCAAACAGAAAGAAACAGCAAAGAAAAAGAAAAGTTAGAAAGTAACACTGTATACATAAAGCTAGTTACCCTCCAGGTAAACTGAAAGCATTGGCAAGACTCTTCACTTATCTCATGAACTGCTTAATGAATAGAAAATGTGGAGGATACTGAAATGCTTGTGTGTCTATTGGTATGAATGTAAAGACTTTGTTGCTTATGTGTGAAAACTAAAGGATTAAGAAGTATATATGTATTTACCTTCCAGTTACTAAAACAGGTTCATGCTATGAATATTCAGTCCTCTTCTTCTCAGTGTGTTGCTCCAGTCCCCCACATCTAAATCACAGCTAAATACAACAGCTTTTTCCAGTTTCCAGTTGGTAGCCATACAGAAATGTCAGAACAAAAAGACTGACTTTAGTTAAGGTGCTCAATGACACCACTTTCCCCTGTAACTTCTAAAGAGAACTCATTACTTTGGCTTGGATTAGAGCATGTGTTACCACAAAAGAGTAAGGAGGTATAGCTTTAACCTGAATAATACTCTTTAGAGGCTGGTTCCATCTCTGGATATTCACTGTATGTTGTGTTTAGGAAAAAATTAAGTGCTTAAAAGTGGGAAGCTTCCCCCCCATCACTGTCTTGGGACTGCAGCACAGCCAGCCAATGTACACTCACCACAGCCACAGCATAGAGAGATATGGATTTTTTCAGGGATACACCCAAAATGCTGTATCTGGGTTTTGTTTTTATTTTTAAGAACAGAGACCACTAAAACACAGATGCCTTATAAACTACAAGTATGACTAAGAAATTAGAGGTTACACCTCTGTTGACAGAATGTAAAAATCTTTTCATCTACAGTGATATTCTTAGATATTTTCCCAAACATGAGCTAATTCTGTTACTTCCAAGAATAAAATAATATCTGCTGTCAAATGATCTCTACACTTATTGTAATAAAGCAGTATTTTTATATACTAAAAATTAATAACACCTCTGCACTTTGACATTTTCCACCCAGGGATCCTAATCCACTTTTGAGACAGAACATCTATTATAATCTATCTTATTACTAAGATGTGCAGTACACCCACTATTCACACAGTTTATACCTTTGAAGTGAAGACATAAAGAATTATCAAAAAATGGAAACCATCACATAAATGCAATAATGCAAAGAATAGCACTGTAATCAATTCACCACAAAAAGCCATATAAATAAAACACACATGGCTAAGCAAATGTTTCAAGGAGGTTTTTATTAAATGATTGTATAGCCTGCCAGGATCTTTTGGAATTATACAGCCTACATCTATTAAACAAGAATTGTTACTGGAAAAGCTTTTAGGTGATTTACAGACATATATTTACTGACAAGTACAACCTATTCAGTAACGTCTGTGTATGCAAGGGGAAAAATGGGTAACATAAGCCTTTAAAAACAGGAATCCATTAAAAAAATTCATGTACATTAAAGTACAAAGGTGGCGTTAATAAGAAAAGATTACTTTGTGATACACCTGCAGATGCCAAGTGTCAGATGGGGAAAGCAGAGAAGGGCAGCTGCACAAGGACACACCCAGCAGCACACACAGACCAACTCCAGGTTCCTGCTACCCAGCCTAGACCAGAGAAGCACTCCATCCATCATTATCAAAAGTGAGGATATGGGGAAGCCATTCCCATATGGGAAGTCTCACTGCTTTTTCTTTCCAAAATGCCCTGTATCTCACCTCATCTGAGAGTGCCCTAGCTCTCATGGTGGGGATTACCTTGGGTACATTCATGACACCCTAATTCACAATCTGTCTTAATGGGTCTCTCTTTCCTGCTACCTCTTTCAACAAAAAGTACAACCACCAACTGCAGAAGTTCATGTGGAGCGGGATACCTTCAATGGGAGAAACTTAAAATTGTTGCAGCCTTCAAACCAGCCCATGGTGCTTCCTCAGGGTGAAAGATGTGCTTATGAGTCAGTAAGTCAGCTTTCCCTTTTCATGGGAAAAGAGCTCTACCAACCCTTCTTCATGGGGGAAGAGCTCTCCCAGCTGGGCTACTAGCTGAAGAGGAGAGAGCAAGAGAAAACTTCACTGCCATCTGTTGTGTTTGATGACTTATCCCCAGAGATCTCTGAGCAGCACTGTGATCAGAACAGGTGAGACTGATGCAGACACACCTTTTGTGTGGAGAACAGAGGAGTCCATGCCACCAAACACACGACACAGCACGTTTGTGTGCTTTGGCCCTCCTCAAGAATGCAATTTTAAGCAAGTGAAGAAAACTAATGGCAATATAAATGGCTAAATAAATCGATGTAGCTCCAAGCATTTGAAACACACAATAGCACCAGGAGTAAATGTAACTGTAAATGTAGGCGAAGGTTTTTTTGGATTCCCACTGTATTTCCTAGGAGCACTGCCAACCTTTCAATTCAGGAATCAGGCACCACAGAAAGATATATGGCTACAAACTATTATTCCCATTTGTAAGGTTTCCCAAAGCAGTTTTACTTTGCTAAAGATAATTATTAAGTGGGAAAAAATCACTAGTATTAAAGATGAATCAGGGGCTGGCTTGCTCCAAGATACTAACAGTGCAAGTGAACTCTTGAATAAATGAGGAAAAAGATTGGTGTGGAGGAGTCTGAACCAAAATCCATAACGTTTTCCCTCCATTCTTCCACCAGTAAATCTGTGGGTTGCTGGGGCTTTTTATGCCTTTCATGTTCATAATCGAGAAACTGACCTCGGGAAAACTACGAGTTGTAGCACCCGCTGCCTGAGAGGGAGACTCCGAGAGATCCGGCACGACCCACGCTGGATGCTCTTTGAGAAATATCCCATCTCCGCTCCTGCGATGAACTCCTCGTTTCCCTTTCCCGCACATGGCCCTGCCCGACGGGGGGATCCTTCGCCCAAGGAGGGTCTCGCCGTGCCTCTCGGGCTGCAGGGCATGGCAGCACCGGGCAGGATCCCGATAGCACCGGGCAGGATCCCGGCTGCACACAGCGGCTCTGTTTCCCAGGCGCTTACAGCCTTTTGTAACCGCGAGATAATCTGTCAGATGGACTTAGGCACTGACAGTCAAACATGCCAAAAACGTCACCACCCACTCGTACTATCCATCCGGTGAAGGACTAGGAAGCGCTGCATTGCTTAACCTCTCCTCCGCCTTCCACTCGCACAGGAAATCCCCACCCCCCACGACGTGACACCATCGCGGGGGACCCGCGGTCCCCCCCAGCTCCCGCGGGGGCTCTGCGGGCGCCCTACCCGCGGCGCATCCCCGCCCGCCCGCACTCACCTCATCTTCCCGGCGGGGCGCGGCGGCGGCCGGGGCCNAGGGGAGCCCCCCGGCCCTGCCCGGCCTTGCCCGGGGTTCCCAGCCGGCGGCGCAGGTGAGGCGCGGAGCGGCCGCGAACTGGGCGCGGCACCGCCCGGCGGCTCCGCACTTCTTCGGGTTCCTCTGCCCGTGCCCGTGTGAGGTGCGGGGACCTGGCGGTGCCGCGCCCCCGAACCGTTCCCGGCTGGAGCGGGGCAGTGCCGCGTTTGCAGACCTCTCCTCTGCATAGTGCTATGGGGATCCTGTACACCGGAGTTCAGAACCTGTACTTTTGTGAAAGGAAGCAGGAGCAGAAATGGCATTTCCAGGTGATACCGGAGAGCAGTTGTGCTCCGCCACCCTTCCCACTTGTCTCTGAGAGTGTCACCCTGCTATCAGCCTCGTCCTTCCTCCACAACCCACCTTCTCACCACCGACACGCGAGCCCCTGGCTGCCTTCTAGTCCTGTGCTTCCATGCAACTCTTCTTCCCACTCCACATCCCGGTCCCGGCCCTCACTCTCTGCTCTACTCCTTCCAGCTGGCCACCTGCCAGCTCCCTTCTCCACCCTGAACTACAGGGTGATGATCTCCATGAGGTCCAGAGCCTGGAGAACCCCTTGCCTCTCTCCATGTCTCTTTGCCTCTTCCCATGCACCATCCACTAGAAAAAGATTATGTTGAAAGTGGTATCACTTGGATATTCTCAAGGATCCAGCATGATAAGGGACAAAATTCTGCAGTTGTTTTTCAGGTCTTCCATACGTAGGTCACCGTAACTTGATTGGCACTTCTCAAGAGTAAAGGCTCTTCAAACTGACTGACTGTGGGTCCAAGTCTCACAGATCTCTCCCAGTTCTGCATCATCCAATCGGGACACAAGCAAAAAACACCACTATATAATCCCACAGCAAGTAGTGGGTTTCCAGGCAGCTGGCATGTATGTGCACATTGTGTCTGGAACAAAAAGGCTTCTGGCCCTCTCCCTCCCTCCATGTGTCTGTGTCCCCATTAACACTGCTCCAGTTACTCCTTGATACTTACCTCCATCCACACACGCTGTTAAGGGCAAGGAAGCTGTAGCCCCTCTCAGTATGTGCACCAGCAGTTTTGGGAAGGTGTCGGAAGTGTGCCTGGGGAAGGTGGGCTGTGGGCAGTGCCTTTGGCTGGAAGGCTGTGTAAGGGCTCAGAGGAACTTGCCCGTGGTGCAGAGCAGACAGGCTGCAGGACGGCAGGGGAGGCAGTTGGGAATGGCCAGGATGTGCAGGAGATACAGACCAAACCAGTGGGGGCCATTTTTAATAGAAATACTTTACATTTTTTTATTTCCATTTCTCTGAAAAATTTATATACTCATGCCATTACAACACTAATTTATACTGTAGTATTAATGTTTGCTACAAGAATAATTGTTGCAAAAATCAAGACCATAGATTTGATGCCCTACAGAGCTATTTCACCACTGGCTTGTCAAACCTTGCTGCTGCCCACTGCAGCTCCATACCAAATAAAATATGCAACAATAACAACAACAGCAATAACATGACAGCAACAAAACCAGTAATAATATGTATGCCTTGTATTCAAGGCTATGCTTGTTTCTTGGTAGCTGATGCATAGCTGGATAACTTATGTTTTCAATGATCATTAAGATTCTAATAATTAGTGACAATTACTGAAGGGCCAAAGGGAGGGAACCCCAACCCCTTCCGTGTCTCATAAGCACAGATCCCACCTCAGGCCTCCCTCTTCCCATAGGTCTGTGCCATCCTCTTCCCAAATTCACCCCACCAACTAATCTAAGCTCACTTCAGACAGAGAGGGTCTCTTCAAGAAGCTGCTTGCCCTATATCTAAGGGGCCTCCTTATTTGTTTGAAACCAAAACTTAAGAGTTCTTTTGTATGAGCAATTGCCCTAAATCTCCTAGAAGGCACAATATATATTGTTTATATAAACAAATAACTGTGTGTCAGACCATAGATCTGATATGCAGTCTCCCCCAAGTGACAGTGGCTTGGAGAAACTCATCCACATAATTTGTGATGGGATTGCTAAAGGAAGCAAGATTATGAAGCAATAATGAGCAAAAAATAAAACCTATTTTCTTATTACTATCATCTGACTAATTTTTTCGTGTGTGGGTCACTGACTGGTGCATGGAACATATGGGAGACAGCATAATGCAAGGAGGATGCTTATTAAACTAGAAAGTTTCATGGTAATACTAGAATTTAAAACATAATTAAAATAATAAATCCATATGTAAGTTTACTGATAATGTGGGTTTTTTTAATGTAATTTCCTTAAGATAGATTTACACAGGCACGAATCAATCAAAGAAATTTATGTAAATCATGTTATGGTTGAGAAATAAAACTAGAATAAGCAAAAAAGTCTTCTGCAAAGACTTTTTTCTGGATACGTTGGCTGCACAGTCTAAAGGGGGCCCTGATGTTGCAGACAGAGTCTTAAAAAGGAGCTGCAGAGTCTGCAGAGTCTTAAAAAGTTGCTGAAGCTACAGTCACCATGTGCCCCAGCACTGACACATCCAGCCCCGGCAGCCTTCCATGAGGGACTGCAAACCATGGGTAAGGTGCAGAGGTGGCTTCCACCACTCACAGCTCTGTACCTGTACTGCCTCCTGGGCACAGATACCATCCCTGGGCAAGTTGCAACACCTCACTGCCTATAAACCTGTGCAATGTCTATGCAAAGGGTTGGGAGGCTTTATTGCCCATTAGGTGGTTGAGAAGTGATGCAGAAATGCAGGGAAGTTACTGACCGATTATACTGGCCATTTAATTTGTTCTTATAGAAAGACACAAGAGAGAAAAGAAGGTGGTATTTTATGCACTGTTACAGATGCCAATCTTGCTGATCACTAATGGCAGAGAAACAGAAGACAAATGTTAAAAATCTTTCTTGTATCAGAATCCATGAGGCTTCTTCATCAACATGCATGGACTGGCTACCAGATCACTGTTGACAGAAAGACATGACTGGATCATGTGGTAATTGCTTTGCTGGGACCAATCTTACACTGTATTGTTATCAGAACTATATGTCTTCTAAGAGACTTAAAGCTGTTAATTTGCATGGACACGTGTATCATCCCTGACTACAGTCTTGTCAACACACCTCCTCTTTTCCCAGGGGGAAATCCTGACCCACCAGGGTGATCTCCACCCTGTTGGCCTCACTGGTCTTCCTGCTCCCCATCACACCTCTCCCTAATTGGAAACTCTCCTGCATAGTCCAACAAAGACCTGCACAAGAAAACCGGCCCCTAGGGCAGCATCGTTCCTGGCTGAGACCTCCTGCATGGGAAACCCCGATGAATCTGCCGACTCCAGGTCCCGTTGCAACAACTGCCCTGTTGGTCTGTTAGTAGCTTTAGAGATTTCAAGTAAGGAGGGTGAGGAGGATGCCTTCTTTAAACAGACACAGCCTGGGGGCACATCTCCTGTAAATATCCCCCTATCAGGAGGTCAAGGTCATCCAGCTGTTTTTCTCAGAGAGTCAATGCCACATCTGGAGCTACAGGCTGGTGCAGTAGGAGTCTTGTGGTCATTTTTTCCCACTGAATTTATCCAGCTCAGAGCTTTCTCTTGAAACTCTGAAGCTCTCCTGTGGGCTTGTCCAGAAATCTACATCTTTTCAAGGAAAACAAATGTCCACAACAGTTTGTTTTGCACACTTCTTTTTAGAAGGCTTTTCCTACCAATGGTAAACTTAGCCTCATGAAAGTCACTCTTGAGAGAACATGATTACCAAATTCAGGTGCAAAATGAGATTCAAAGGTTCCCGAAATCAGAAGGGTTCAGTCCTGGATGTTTGCTTTTCACACATCACCATTTCCCTGTGACCTTTGGCACCATTTGGCAAAGGTCTAAGTCCCATCTCAGGTTTGTTGTGACAGCCCAAAAGAGCCATGCTGAGGCACTGGCAGTGAGGGACTGCACATCACCCACTGCCCACATGGCACCCAGTGTGGGCCTTGCTGCAGGACCATCCAGTGAAAACAGCTGCAGCTGGGCTGCTACTGAAGAGCCCCAAAAACCTGGACTTCTTTAGCAACACTTCATCCAGTCTTGAGGTGAAGGGGAAAGAACGAGAAGAGGGTGGAACAAAGAATAAAGTAGCAGAAGAGCTGAAAGGAGCTAAAGGGAGTAAGAGAATGGAGACTAGAGAAAAATGAAGCAATTACAGAAGTTTGGTATTTTGTTAACAATAAAAGGAGAGAAAAGCAAGCAGATAAGGTAAAAAACAAGGAGATAATGAAGAAGTGAAAGAAGACAGGGGAAGTAGTATAGGAAGCGACAGAGAATAAGTAGGAAAAAATACACTGTTGATATAATCTATTTCTATTTTATTGTACTTCCTTGAGTGAAGATGGGAGTTGAGAAGAAGGGCCCAACTATGTTCTGAGGCGGATAGTCAGTGCTTTCTCTTGTAAAGGGAGGAGCTCGCTGGCACCTTTAATTTTCCTGTTATGCCTCTGGAGAGCAGGGTTTACAATCACTACGAAGACTGAAGCAGAAAGCTGCAGCCTTCCAGGCAGCCAGGAGGAGGTCTGCCTTGCAGGTAGACCCTGGGGACCTGTCATGGTCTTATCTGTTGAAGACCAGAGGTGATTTTCCTTTAAGAAAAGCAGCAGAGTTCTCACCCAAAAGTAGTCAGAAGGTTATCAGCCCAGAGGCGATGCTGTGCCACTGAAGTCAGCAGCAGCCGGGACTCTCCAGGCTGCTACACTGCATGTAGCCAGATTTTCTGCTGAGCAGGAGCTGTGCATACGGGAAATGCCACAGGGCTTTTCACTTCGGCTGAACCTCCTGTCAGCTCATTCTCCAACTGTTCAAGCTGTAGACAGAGACTCTCAGACAGAGCTCAGCTTCTGCTCTTTTTAGGTGCTGTAAAGGAGGCCAAAACACTTGAACCTCTGGCGTAATAACATTCCCTGTGGTTATACACCAATGTCGTTAATTTGGTATTATGATGTCAATAAAAGCTGATGAAAAGGAGAAGCTGGGCAGGAAAGAAGGAATCCTAAAATGTTGACATTTATCTTATTGAGAAACTGAATCCGGAAAGAACAGCCAGGGTGATTGATTTTGTTGAGAGGAGTTCTCTTCAAGCTGCCTCAAGCAGACAGTTCCCTTTTCAGCACATCTCTGCAGTCTGAGGGCAATGCAAGGCAACGGCAAATTACAATAATTTAACATGGCTGCAGAACTCACCCAGGCTTTTTAATTTTTCCTTTCTAACCATAATGAGTGAACAGCCTGAAGGAGATTTCTTTAGCCTACAACCTGGAATCTGGAGCAACTGTAGCTCATGTAGCACATAGACAGAATCCACAGAGCAGATGAATTTGCTTCCCGCTGGCTAGATGTTTATTCTAGGTAATTCCACAGGGCAGATTTTAAAAATGTTCATCTCTCAGAAGCTCGTGCTAAGAACTCATTCACTTGCATGGAGATTCAGAAAGCAGGTCGCTATTCCCATGGTTATAACCTCAGCACCTCAGACTAGGCCCAAAGAAGCAGCATTAAGGGACAGACATATCCACTACAAACAAATGGAAATGTCTGAATTAATTTAATGTAGTTGTAGTCAGCCAAAAGATGGTAAAAACAAACCTGTGCTAAGCTGGGACTCTGAAGCTGGTGGGGAGGAACCACTTTTCATGGAGTCCAAGACATCCAGTTTTCCGTTTTCCTAACACCACAGAAAAATGAGAGGTCCAAAGAAGTGCCTACAGTGCCTGGTGACACTGACAATGTAGTGGCTCTATTAAGAGGAGGCACCTTTTTACAGTTCCGCATTTGGCAGGAAATGAGGGGGCCCACAATGCTGTGAACCATCCTGATTGACAAAGGTCCTCCAAGTGGCTTTCAAAGATAAGCCCATCGCTATCACTGCTGACCCAAACTTAGTCTGTCAAACTTGTCTGTCACACTTAGTGCTAGATGGCAGATTTGGCTGCATTGTCATCAATACCCCCATGTAAATTATCACTTAGTCTTCTGCAATTATTTAATGAATTCAGGGGGCAAAGTTATTCCATTAAGAAAAATGAAATTGCTGCAGAAGTGCATGACTAAGGAGAAACATAAATCTCTCTTGGCAAGAGCGAGAACAGCTAATGTACTCACTCATCCTGCAGCAGCCGCCTACATCCAGGAGCAGACAGATCTGAAAGTGATTCTGCCCTTCCTCTCAGGAGTAGGATCTTCATCTTTCATCTTTTGCATGAGGAGATGCCCTGACCTGGGACATCCCTTCTGAGTGTCAGGCTGCTGTGTGGCAGTGATTGGACCGCCCCACCATGGCTGTAAATCCTGGCTAGTTGGGAAGGAAAAGATTTCTGTTTAGGCTTTGCATAAGTCTGTTCTTTCCACTAGTAATTAAACCGACATTTTCCCTGCCATCTGTAGGATTTTTTGAGGATGCAATTGAATTATCTATCAGCAGCCTGAGTTCCAGGAGAAAACACAGCAAAAGGCTGCCTGCTTCCCCGAGAAGAACCTGAAAAAATGAAAAATGTCAACCCATGCAAAAAAGGGGGCTGTTTACCCCTGCAAGCTCTTGTTACATGAATACTTTTGAAGGGATATAATATCTTCTAATATTAATTCTTTCAAAGAATAAAATTCATCCAAACATTTCACAGAGGAAATATGACCTTGAATTAACTAATCCTGTATTAATTACAATAGTAAAAAACCCACTTTAATAAAATTGATTTGCTTCATAAGGATTTCTTTTAATACCTTGAGAGGGTGGGATTTTTAATTCACTAGAATTGAAAAATCTACTTTCTTTTACATTTATCGCCTTTCTTTGGGTTTGGTTTTTGTTGTTGTTGTTGTTGTTGTTGTTTTTAGTATAGTAACTAGTTTTTGTAGAGCTCATCTGCTGGAATTTGCTAATACCTCTCTGTTTCAACCACCTGTCAAAACCAAGCACTATCAGAAATATCTACGTAATAATTGTATTTCAGGAAATAATTCAAACAGTACATATAGAATTCATTTGAAAAAGGCTGCAGTTTTGACATACTATTATGCATCCTTCTATAGTAAAATAAATATATAAAAATAGGCAGGAGAGGTAAACAAAATAATGAAAAGCCTCTACTAGGAAATGGGCAATGATCTGAAAAATCAAATTGAGTCTATGTTTGTTTTATAAATGTAAGGAAGAGGGAAGAAGTAGTTTTAAAATATTTGTATTGCTTTCCAAATAATTTAAGACTTAAGAGAATAGATATTACCAACTTCAGTAGCTAATCACTTTGAATATCCTAACACAGAAGCATTACCTGAATACACATGCACATCATTTTGGACAAATATGACCAGTTGTACTGCTACAGTGACTGTGGGATCCCAAAATCCCATTGCTAAATGCCATACAACAGAGAAAAAAATCCCTACCATAAAAATATTTCAAAATTTAAGTATGTGATGCAGGCTGCCCACAGACAAAGAGACAATGAAGAAACAATGACAAAGTGCTGATCACCTCAGTCCACTCACAGAACGATGTGGGAGGGCAGGGAGGAAGAGGCTGAAAGCAGATGCACTCACTCATATTGGTAAGTGCAAGACACAGAAGAACCGTGGACACAGATATAGTTAGAAACCAGGAACTCAGCCCCAAAACTATCAGAGAGGTGGTCAGGGCCACTGGTTTTATAAGCAAATAAGAGCAGCAATGTGTGCCAGTAAGGACGCAGTCCTGGCAGCTGAAGTCATGCTAGAAATGAAGGGAAGAAAAGCAAGAAAAGGGAATTGAAAACAAAGAAAGTTGAAAGGGAGTAGCTGAATGTTTGGTAGATAACAGCAATACACAAGAAACATGAAGAGATGAGTCTCCTTTTCGAGCAGCACTGCACCTGCTGCAACCAGGATCAGGGGAGGGAAGGAGCAGAAGCAGAAGCCCAGCTGTATCTTCAGACATGGATTTGAGACCAGCCTTACGCTCCATGGAAGGGCAGGAAAAGAGAGCTGCTGCAGACAGACTCCCAGGTTAAGGAATCAAGTGTTGCTGAGAGAATGAAATACGCAGCTTCAGGCAGAACTCTTTCTTTCCTTTATTTATTCTTTTTTTTTTTAAGTTAAAAAGAAGATATTCCTGAGAAAACAAATAAATGCAAGAACCAAAGAATAAGGGTGGAAGAGGGAAGAACTGAAGATTATCTACAACAATGGCAAAATTGTGTAGAGTTCCTGAAAAAAAAAAGGAGAACCACTTTAACAGTCATCAAACGGATATTTGGCTCAGGACATTATCCATCATTTGCCAATTCAGCTAATACATTTATCAGGTTTTAACAGAGGAACAAAGACATATTTAATAGTAAAAGTTAGAAACAGAGGAGCAGCAGAAGCACAGATAGGATGGGATTGTTGAAAATCCCCTTTGATCAGTAACCCTAGGAATGAACTTGCATCTACTTTTTGTAAGGGATAACAGTTTAAAATGAAGAAAGGGATCACAAATGCTATACTACAACCCAAGAACAGCACAAGAGTAGAATGAAAAGGGAATAAGCCAATCCAATTTGCAACTCCTGCTTTCACTGCTGTAAGTAATGACAAATCACCTGACAATGGTGTCATTGATGACAAATCAATGACAATTCTGAAAGCAGAAAACCTGAAAGCACCCAATCTGCAAAAGGAAAAAGAAACAACAAAAAAACCCCAGACCCCCATGCCAACCAAAAAACCAAACAAGAAACAAACAAAAAATACCCCAAACAGAAGGTATTGTGGGATAACTAAGCAGCCAGACACAATGAGAACCTGACACTTGTGTGTTATAAACTCTTACGACTGGATTAACCCTAGAAAGGGTAAGAATATCATGCCTTAGCTTCACACACTTGGGAGTAAGATTGACATATTGACATCACTGTCACTATCTTTTCCACGTTGCTCCTTTGTCTGTATAAACTCAGTACAAGCACTCAAACAGCTGCACAGCTAGATCAGATGAAGCAACTGAGGAAACAGGTTTTCTGTTTGTAGTAGTTGTTGTCTCCCAGCTCAGTCCTCCTTATGGCCACAGTAACTCTTGTGCTGATGCACAGGATGGAGTACCCAGCTGGGAGCAAGACCTCTGCCTTCAGTAACAGGGCCAGGTGACATCAGATTAAAGGGACCCTTCAAAGGTCTTGCCTGAAGACAAGTGAACACAGAAATTGTCAGGAGCTCTTGCCATGAGCAACTCTGAGCAGTGGAACGACACTCCACCAGCTGAGTACTCAGAAATATGTGATGTGTGCAAGGAGGCAGGACCAAGGCAGTTTGTAGGTGAGTGCACGTGGCATGTCCTTCTTCCCTGCTGCAAAGCAGTGAGATGATAAAAGGATAATCTNTTCAGGCTAAACTGGGACAAAGCCTGCTGATTCATTTGAAAGGGAACACAACTCCTCCTGGGTGATACCCATGGTGTGCTCTTCCCAAGAGAATACAAATTTACCAGCATTCACATTTTCAGG
>VYZS01099131.1:12761-36567 GCA_013400695.1 Neodrepanis coruscans
ACAAAGTGCTTTCATAGTACCAGCCAGTGTAAAATTCCACATGCAAAGAACCACTCAGGATCCAGTGCTGGCCCAATCCTTTCACTCTTAGGAGTCTCAAAACATTTTATGTTCTCATAGAAGATATAATTCCTGCTGTCAAGAGATTCAGAGCTTTCAGCTAGAATAGAAAAGCTTGGGAAGACAACCCTTAAAAATAGAAGGAAAAATTAAAGCAAGTCAGATTGCATTATTTTTTAAAATACATTGCAATTTTAAAAAGCTGGTCCTACTGTAACAGGTTTATGATATCTCAGTGCTCCCTAGAACAACATCCAACCATGGACAGCTGAAAGCACTGCAGCACTGGGAAGAGAATTCCAGCTGTAAAGGTCCTGCCCCCTGACCAGGGACTCTGGTGTGATAAAAAGAACAAGAAATAGTGATGGCTTATTGTAGCTGGTTATTTAGTGGAAGCAGATGACCTCACCCTCTCCCAATGCCTTCTCCTGCTCCTTAGGAAGAAAAAAAAAAGGAAATGGGAGCGTTGTTCTGTAGCTGGTGATGACTGTTGGCATTCAACATGCATTTTTTCCACACAAAGACAGCACTAAATCCCAGATCACTTTTCCCCTCCTGTCCTGACCCGAAGAAGGTGAAATGCACTTTTCCAGACACACACAGAGGATATGAAGTGCTGCCTGTTTGGGCCTTGAACATTTTTCCTGCAGGTGCTGCTCCAGGGCAGAGGAAAGGCTCATCCACCTTTCCCTGCTCATGGGAATGGCCCTTCCAAGGGTCCTGGGAAACCCTTGTTTCCAGCTGTCCCATGGGCATTGCAGAGCTGGAAATCACTGGATGCAACAGAGTGACACAGAGAATCACTGAGGCTGGAAAAGACCTCCAAGATCATTCGAGTCCAACCTTTGGGACACAGAATCCAACCTTTGGGATCTGGCAGAGTTGCCCCAGGCCAGACTCTGTTTCAAGCTTGGGAGTGTCACCCAGCTGAGTGTCCCAACTCATCTCCAGCTGCCTCACAAGCCTTGGGGGCCCATCACCATCCAAGGGGATGGGAAAGCCTTCAGCTGACTCCAGATCCCAACAGAGAGACTTTCCCTCCCTGCTCTGGATCCTGAGGTGCCACAGGACCATTCTCCATGAGCTGGTTTGTATGGAAATCCAGTGTTGCACTCCTCAACATCTTCTGGCAACAACATCCACCAAACTACGGTGCTCCTGCAGAGCAGGGAACTCTTGGTAACTTTCCTATTTTCATTACGAACGGTATGAAAAGAAAGCAATTTACAGTAATTGTATTTCATGGGGATGTTGATTTCCTCCCTTTTCATCTCCAAACAATGGGCACGACAGCCAAAAGATTAGAACCTTTCTCTTGAAATTTCAAAGCGTTGTATAATGTTTCAGTTGGGTGACTTCCACTCCAGCTAAGCCCACGATATTTTGGTTTTTTCCCTCAAATATATTGAGAGGTTGCAAGTATCAGTTCCAGCTCTCCAGTGGAGAGGATCTAACAAATTCATTCACAAGCAGGTTTTAGTAATGAATCTTCTCCATCCCACCTCCACACAGACAAACCTCCTCTTGGTTTATACAGGGATTTTTGAAGCATAAGGCACCACTGAGCTCTATTATTATTATATAAGTTTTACAGAGCCCACAGCCCAGTAAGGATTTTGCCATTTCAAACTGGCACAAGTCCTATGCCAAAGAATTCAATGAAGTTTATTTGACTTTCAAACTAATACCCACAGGCAGATTTCTGAGTGCTTACGCTTGTGTTGATCCAATTGCAAGCAGAGCCTTGGTATTGTAAGGGAAGGAAAATATTGGGTTATCAAATCACCATCATCCAGTTGCAAAAGAAAAATAGTACAAGCACTTCTACTGTTTTTCTCTTTTCTTATTTTTTTGAAGGTTAAATAGAAAGAAAAAATGTTTTTGTTATGTTAGGCAACTCTGTGTTTCTGTCTGAAACAACTCTGTGTGAGCTTGGTCACCAAACAGAATAAAAACACCAAAAGAAGTACTAAAAATCCACACAAGTCACCTAAAGCTTCCCTCTTCATTTCTCTCTCCAGCTTGTCACCCTAATTTGTCCTGGATCCTTTCTTTAGGAATATTCTTCTACCTTCAGCCTTTATTTTTAAAATTTTGCTAAATTCTACAGCATGTGTTAACCTTGAACATGTGCTTAAGTTTCTTGATCAAAACAGGGGGGTTGCACATGATTTAGCTTTACAGCTGTGCTTAAGCTCTGTCTTGAATAGACCCAGGCTAAAACACTGTTTTAAGTGCATTCTAGCCCTCTTTAGAGAAGAATTTCTAAACTGGAGATGAAGGATCCAATCTGTGCTGATCTCAGTCTGCATAAACCAACAGGGCCTTGTACAGACCTTAAGATTTGGTCTGACCATGCAAAAGAAGTGATTAGACTGGGTCCTCAATAAAGAAGGTTACATCCAGAGGAAAAAAGTTGGTTTGCTTGTTGCATCCTTTCTAGGATGCACTAGAAATATGCTCAATATTCACATACTCACCTAAACACCTAAAATGTGTTTTACATGTTGTAGGTGAGAGGGACTTTTGATAAGGAGGGCAGGACAAGAGTGAATGGACTTAAACTGAAGAGAGGACAGGTTTAGATTAGATATTAGGAAGAAATTCTTGACTGAGAGGGTGGGGAGGCCGTGGCATAGGTTGCCCAGAGAAGCTGTGGCTGCCCCATCCCTGGAAGTGTCCAAGACCAAGTTGGAGCCACCTGGGACAGTGGGAGGTGTCCCTGCCCATGGCAGGGGGTTGGAACTGGATTATCTTTATGGTCCCTTGCAATCCAAACCACTCTATGATTCTATAAAATATTTCCAGAAAGAACATTTCTCATGCTATTTGAAACATCACTACTAACTCTAAAAGACAATCCTGTCATTAGATTTTTCCATATCATATCCACTAGAGTAGGAAATCACATCCATTAGTTAGGATGTAGTAAATAACATTGCAATATTCCCCATGTAAACAGGTCTGTAATCCATCTTGATGTCTGGGAGGTGAAACTAGAACTCTGCTCTCAGCCTGAGCTGACCAAAAGACTAGAGGCACACTCTGCTATGTTAAAAAAGTGATCTTCATCCCTTTAAATGTATAAACTCCTCCAGGTAAATAATTGGGAAAACAGGACACATGTTCATCTTTTGTTTTATGCTTACTATTCATATATACAGTGTCTGCAGATGTGGGTATTAAAAGGAAGGAAGAGAACATAGAAAAAAGGCAAGTTTTTGTTCCTCTTCCCAGCATTCCAGGTAAAATGAAGGTTGTCCTGTAGGCTGAAAATCCATAAACTTGAGTAGAATAAAAGAATTTGCACTGCAGTGTTTGGAAGCAGATTTTAAGAGATCCAGGAAAATTAATGCTACTTCAGAGCATGTGAAGACATATCTGTAAAGGTCTTAATCCTCTCAAAAAAATGTAGCATTTTACTTAAATGTAGCTCCAAACATCAGTTTGGCCATGCCCAGTTTGGTGTGTGAGAGTCAAATACACTCTTACCAAGCCTTTCAGCAGGACAGTCTCCCTTTAATTCCCAGTTCTCCCCTGGCTCTGTAAAAAATACCAGTAAATCTCTTCCCTCACCCCAAAGAAATCTCGCACAATTAGGCTTTTACCAGGGGAACAAATAGAGATTCTCAGGAGAACAGAGTTTCACAACCTGCTCTCAGGGGCTGTGGGAGCAGCAGCTCAGGGATGATGGACCCTCATTCCCTGATCCCCTGACTGTTGTGCCTTTGGGGCTGCTGAAGGGACCCCTTCCTTCCATGGCTTCGATGAAGCACCAGGTCTGAGGGCGTGAAACAAAATCCATCCTGGGAAAAATGTGGTCCAATTCTGGGGTGGGCTGATGCCCATTGACCCGTGGCTGGAAATGTGGGGGTCAACCCTGGAAGAAAATACTGTGAGTGGAGTGGGACATTTGCTTTTGCCAAAACCCAAGTGGAAGCCAGCAGCCCACGTAAAACCATGTAATTAATAATAATTATCACTGCCTGGCAGTGATAACGCAGCTCGCAGCCCACAGGAAGCATCCCTTCCTCCAGCAGTGCTTCCAAGCTTCTGTGCCTGTCATTTCCCTTTACTATCAGACCTCGGAGGAGGAAGATTTTCCCAACAATTCCCATTCCCGGAGGGTGCCGGGGGTGCCCTGTGGGCAGCCCAGCCCAGCCCAGCGGTCACTAGAGGGTGCTCCCTGCCCCTGGAATGGAGCTCGCAGGGCTCTGCTGCTCCCTCCTGCACGAAGCCCTTTCCAAAGCCAGCAATTACTCCTTTCAGTAAAGAGGATACTTTAGCACAAGCAGATAAGAAGAGATTTCTTCCTGCTGCAGCGGCATCCACATCAGTTTTGTGCTCAGGGCTGGTTTTGACTCAATGCCTTCCCGTTCTCCTGTCTTTGCTTCCCTTCATCACACCCCTCAAACAGCTCCAACCCATTTGTACAATTATTCTCTTCATTATTTCCCCATCCTCACCTTCCTTCCTCTCACAGCAATGAATTCACTTCACTGCCAAAGCTGCAAAGCTGGGAGAGAGCTTGATTTGGGGATACCTATTTTATTTTTTTAACATTACTTTATGGAACAATACAAGAGAAGAAAGAGTTGTTTTCCTATGGACAAAGCTTTACATAAAAAAAAATGTTGGGAGTTTTCAAAATGAAAATCAAAGTATTTAATTTACCAGCTCCTGTTAATGATTTGAGCTATTTAAGCTTTTATCAGCCAAAATACTCCTGTGACTACACCACTGTTTGCCCACTTTCTTTATTCTGATCATCTTTGGAGATCACCTTTAGTCTCTACATAAAACAAATACCACAGAAATGGGAAATAAAATAGGAGCTCTTGCTTACATGAATTACATTGCCAGAGTCACAATTATATTGACACTGGAATTATTTTCAGTAGTACTTTGGAACAGGGAAGTGCTGACACTCATTTGCAGACAAGGAATTGAATCACTGTCTGCTGCAGTGGGATTCACTTTGTCAGACTTCAATGACTTTAAATGTAGGTGTCAGAACTACTCAAGTTCTCCAAGGCTTCTTCTGCAGTTCCCAATGTAAAGNTGGAAGGTCTCCCTGCCCATAGCAGGGGATTGGAACTGGATGATCTTTATGGTCCCTTGCAATCCAAACCACTCTATGATTCTATAAAATATTTCCAGAAAGAACATTTCTCATGCTATTTGAAACATCACTACTAACTCTAAAAGACAATCCTGTCATTAGATTTTTCCATATCATATCCACTAGAGTAGGAAATCACATCCATTAGTTAGGATGTAGTAAATAACATTGCAATATTCCCCATGTAAATAGGTCTGTAATCCATCTTGATGTCTGGGAGGTGAAACTAGAACTCTGCTCTCAGCCTGAGCTGACCAAAAGACTAGAGGCACACTCTGCTATGTTAAAAAAGTGATCTTCATCCCTTTAAATGTATAAACTCCTCCAGGTAAATAATTGGGAAAACAGGACACATGTTCATCTTTTGTTTTATGCTTACTATTCATATATACAGTGTCTGCAGATGTGGGTATTAAAAGGAAGGAAGAGAACATAGAAAAAAGGCAAGTTTTTGTTCCTCTTCCCAGCATTCCAGGTAAAATGAAGGTTGTCCTGTAGGCTGAAAATCCATAAACTTGAGTAGAATAAAAGAATTTGCACTGCAGTGTTTGGAAGCAGATTTTAAGAGATCCAGGAAAATTAATGCTACTTCAGAGCATGTGAAGACATATCTGTAAAGGTCTTAATCCTCTCAAAAAAATGTAGCATTTTACTTAAATGTAGCTCCAAACATCAGTTTGGCCATGCCCAGTTTGGTGTGTGAGAGTCAAATACACTCTTACCAAGCCTTTCAGCAGGACAGTCTCCCTTTAATTCCCAGTTCTCCCCTGGCTCTGTAAAAAATACCAGTAAATCTCTTCCCTCACCCCAAAGAAATCTCGCACAATTAGGCTTTTACCAGGGGAACAAATAGAGATTCTCAGGAGAACAGAGTTTCACAACCTGCTCTCAGGGGCTGTGGGAGCAGCAGCTCAGGGATGATGGACCCTCATTCCCTGATCCCCTGACTGTTGTGCCTTTGGGGCTGCTGAAGGGACCCCTTCCTTCCATGGCTTCGATGAAGCACCAGGTCTGAGGGCGTGAAACAAAATCCATCCTGGGAAAAATGTGGTCCAATTCTGGGGTGGGCTGATGCCCATTGACCCGTGGCTGGAAATGTGGGGGTCAACCCTGGAAGAAAATACTGTGAGTGGAGTGGGACATTTGCTTTTGCCAAAACCCAAGTGGAAGCCAGCAGCCCACGTAAAACCATGTAATTAATAATAATTATCACTGCCTGGCAGTGATAACGCAGCTCGCAGCCCACAGGAAGCATCCCTTCCTCCAGCAGTGCTTCCAAGCTTCTGTGCCTGTCATTTCCCTTTACTATCAGACCTCGGAGGAGGAAGATTTTCCCAACAATTCCCATTCCCGGAGGGTGCCGGGGGTGCCCTGTGGGCAGCCCAGCCCAGCCCAGCGGTCACTAGAGGGTGCTCCCTGCCCCTGGAATGGAGCTCGCAGGGCTCTGCTGCTCCCTCCTGCACGAAGCCCTTTCCAAAGCCAGCAATTACTCCTTTCAGTAAAGAGGATACTTTAGCACAAGCAGATAAGAAGAGATTTCTTCCTGCTGCAGCGGCATCCACATCAGTTTTGTGCTCAGGGCTGGTTTTGACTCAATGCCTTCCCGTTCTCCTGTCTTTGCTTCCCTTCATCACACCCCTCAAACAGCTCCAACCCATTTGTACAATTATTCTCTTCATTATTTCCCCATCCTCACCTTCCTTCCTCTCACAGCAATGAATTCACTTCACTGCCAAAGCTGCAAAGCTGGGAGAGAGCTTGATTTGGGGATACCTATTTTATTTTTTTAACATTACTTTATGGAACAATACAAGAGAAGAAAGAGTTGTTTTCCTATGGACAAAGCTTTACATAAAAAAAAATGTTGGGAGTTTTCAAAATGAAAATCAAAGTATTTAATTTACCAGCTCCTGTTAATGATTTGAGCTATTTAAGCTTTTATCAGCCAAAATACTCCTGTGACTACACCACTGTTTGCCCACTTTCTTTATTCTGATCATCTTTGGAGATCACCTTTAGTCTCTACATAAAACAAATACCACAGAAATGGGAAATAAAATAGGAGCTCTTGCTTACATGAATTACATTGCCAGAGTCACAATTATATTGACACTGGAATTATTTTCAGTAGTACTTTGGAACAGGGAAGTGCTGACACTCATTTGCAGACAAGGAATTGAATCACTGTCTGCTGCAGTGGGATTCACTTTGTCAGACTTCAATGACTTTAAATGTAGGTGTCAGAACTACTCAAGTTCTCCAAGGCTTCTTCTGCAGTTCCCAATGTAAAGATTTTCATCACTTCATTCAGTCTCACCTACAACAGCTACTTGAGAGAAGAGACATGAATTGCACCTTTAAAGTACTTCTCTCTCTCCATCACCTACAAAGGGAACCTGTGCTTTTCCCCGAGACACCCAGCTTTTGGGTAATTCTGCTTCTATGAGATGAATCTCACCTAAACTTTCCTTTCATTCCTCCTTAACTTTCCCAGCTCTGAAATATTAACATTTATACCAACCAATGCCAAAAGGGTGCTGTATGGATTGATAATTGAAGCTTAAAGTTACCACTGATATGAAAACTATTTTTTTTATGTTTAATGCTAATTTAAAACTGGTTAAGTGACAATGGTAATACAGGACACACACACAGTCACACACAAAAAGCCTCTAATACACCAAAAAAGAAATTTCTCTACAAGGAAGAAGCAACTGTTAGGGCAAAGGCCAACATTTTTCCTTACTTTCCCCCAAATTTTACCTGAACTACACAATAGTCTGAAGTGGTTATTGGACACTGTCTTTCAAAGTCCTTCCATCCCTAGATTGATGGCCACTGCACACAGAAAATATGTCTGGCATATTGGATTTCTACACCATATTAGTGAGGCTGTTTCAAGATTTTCATCAAGAATGGAACCTATTAAAGTGTCTCTCACACTCTCCTGGCTTTTACAGCATGCTTTGGAGGACTGCATGCTCTTTTTTTTTCCCCCCTTCATGACCAGGAAGTCTATAGAAAATGCTTTCAGCTGTTTTATGTGACCTTTCACCTCTGGGCTTTTGCCTAATCTGTAAATTTGAATAGGAGGTAGAGCTGTGCTTTTTTGTTTTGCTCTCTCAAAGTAACCAGCTGAATTCCTGAAAGGTCCGGCCACGTATCTAAAATTGGGACTCCTTGGATATTGTACTTCTTTGTTAGTGGCTGTGAACGAGAAACAGATGTGAAATGTCTATGTTTGAAACTTAGTGACCCATAAAGACCAGGGCTAATCCAGATCACTCTCAATAACTGGAATCTGCCACCTTTTGACCACCTTGAGGTACTTGCACACAGTCAGGAAGAGCCCTACCCCCACCCCAGCAGACAGACAGACAGACACAGACAGAAACCCTCTGGACTGTTAAACATCTTGATGCTAATTATGAACTCAGATGTAGCTCAATATTTGAACAACAGCAAAAGAATGGATTCCTCATTGATCTTTTCCCCCAGTATTGATCAGCCTCTTTCCTTTTAGGCAGATGGGAATTCCTCAGCAGTGGGAAGGTAAAAGAAATGACAGACATGCAAAAAAACTACTTTGTTCTATTTAGTTTGTCTCAATTAGTGCCAGGTATGTCACATTATTTTATTTTTAAAGTGAGATCATTGCCCTGCCTTCAGCAGCCACCCTGGGCTGGGGGTGGCAGGACACAGAAGATCGACAGGGTGAGAGTTGATGGAGCATTGCAATAATTAGACCTCTCCATGAATAATCTTCACAAAATGATGAAGGAAAAATTCCCACCGTTGCTTCCAAACTCTACATGTTTGCTGCACATGGATATATGGCAAAACCAAACTATTTCCATTGCACTGGGAACTTGCTTTTCTTTCATTTTCTTTACTTTTTTTTTTTTTTTTCTATCTGGGATAGAAGAATATATTTAGCTAGCCCTCTTAAATACAGAAAATATAAAAATAATAATAATTGAAAAATTATTTTGCAAGGATATTCAAAAAATCATTAGAAATTAAGCATTTGGGAAGCGTGATGTTGTATTTTCTAGGAATACTCCCAAGGCCAGGCTGTGTGGTCCAAAAGGGATGAGATTTCTGTAACTGTCTGATATTTCTGGCTCTCTCTAAGACCCTGTAACACCAGATGCCTTGTGAGAAAAAAAAAACACTGTTAACTAACACTGGTGAGTTATGTGGTTTTATAACAGTTATAATATTAAATTAAGAATATTGATCACCCTGGGTCTGTAAGGCCTGATATCAAATACCAAGTTTTTCCAACACACAAGAAATGCCAAGTTGATTAAGTCCTACCTGATCTGATTTCCATATGACCAGATTTCTAAAGCTCAGTATCTCTGGAGAAAGACATTTTCAACAGCATACAAGAAAATGAGATTATTATCTTGAAAGTACTACAGTGAAATCAAAGGACTTGGCAACAATAAAGCAAAATATTTTCTCTTGGGGACTAAATACTGGCAAGAAAGAGCAAATGAGTTCTCATTTACTTTAATGAACAGAAACTATGGGCATAAAATGCTTATCAATTAGGGGGGAAAAAAACCCACTGAATGTAATTAATTGCCCAGTTAATTCTAACTCAGAGTTTTTACAGACCTGGAATTTTTCATGATCATCACAATCTTTTTACCCACATCTAAAGCACTTTGTAGGTTATACAATATCTTAAGGAAAACAAAGAAAATGTCCTGTTTCCACTGACATGGATGGCAAAACTGCTTCTGCTCCAATGGGACTAAAGTTTCAACTCACTGAGAATTAATGAAAATTACACAATATCACAGTTTTGTGCAAACTGGAAATTCTGAGTTTCAAAGGGCTCCAAGCAGGTCACATTACAAGGCACAGAAAGTTCTGTCCAATAACAAAGAATGAGCAGAAGTGGTATCAGGGAGGGAACCAATAATTGATGGGATTTAATGCATGATTTAAGGCCCGGGAAAGAATCCCTAAAGCCTTCTCCTACTGTGAAAGTCTTGCCAGACATGTGTGAAAAACTTGCTAAAACATGTGTGCTGAATTACCTTGGTGGCCTGTGACTTTCCCAACAACCACTCACAATTAGCAGGATCCAGTAGGACAGACATGGAATTTTGGGTGCAGCATTATTCCCACAGAAAGGGACATTTGTTCTAAAGGGATCTGTGTTTTGGGCCCAGCCCTAAAAGATGCCAAACTTCTCCAGTTCGTGGCACTCAAGAGAATGGTGTGTCTAGTTCTCCATCTCTACTTCCAACTGCATCAAATGAAACATAGATGTTTAAATTATCCCATCTTGTGTTGGGCTGGATCTGACTTTGAATTATTTGGTCTTACTCTAGAATTATCCAAGAATTTTTCCACAATGCAGGATGGTGAAGAGGCTCCTGGTTAAAACATTTCTATCCAAAGTGCTACTGCATTTCTCAAAAAGGAGCAGTGACATTAAAGGAAGTTTGGTTCCATTTGCTGAGCTGCCTTCCCATCCTTCCCTCTCACTTTCAAGGACTCCATCCCTCCCTCCTGCCACCCACAAACTGTGCAAGAACTCTGGGTCCCTGCAGGTGCCCCTGTGAGCAGCTCTGGCCAAAATGCACCCAATGCAGCACAAAATGCTCCTCTCATTGCTTTGATGGAGGAATGATCCCCTTTTCACTCCTGAAGTCGTAACCAGCATCACAGTTCTATTTTACCAACCAAGACAATGAGGAAAGGCTGAGAAATTGGGATTGTCCAGTCCAGAGAAGAGAAACTTTGGAGAGACCCAATTGTGGCCTCTCAAGACCTGAAGGGGCTGAAAAGAAAGATAGAGAGAGACTATTTCCAACAGCCTGGAGTGACAGGACAAGGGGGAATGGGTTCAAATTGACAGAGAGTAGGGTTGGATGGGATATTGGGAAGGAATTCTTGGCTGTGAGGATGGTGAGGCCCTGGCACAGGTTTCCCAGAGAAGCTGTGGCTGCCCCATCCATGGAAATGTTCAAGGCCAGGTTGGACAAGGCTTGGAGCCACCTGGGATAGTGGAAGGTGTCCCTGCCCCATGGCAGGGAATGAGATGATCATTAATATTCCTTCCAACCCAAACCATTTTGGCTTGTAAAGGGCAAATCAGTTGTGATAAGAGGGCAGAAGGAATGTTATTGATGGCACTGTAATTTTTTTGATGGTCTGGCATTGAAAAAAAAAGGAACAGGAAAGGAAAAGTAGAAAAAGTCTCCTTGGTCTTTAAAGTAATCAAATACATATTTTCTTCAAGTGTTAATGTTTCATAACTTTTCAGTTCTTAGGTTCAATAAAGGACACCAGAGGCACCTGCACTGTTGTTACTTAATGCCTGTAACTGCTGGATTTCTTTTTAATAATCTCATTTTGGTTTTGAAAAAAACACAGATGTGAACTTCAATCCTGCAAAGACTTATATATGGGCTTATCTTTACACAACTGAACTCTATGTTCTCACTGAGCTCAGTGAGGACTACATAAAATAAAAGGAAGAAATTTATGGATGTGGTTTTGCAGGCTCAGGACTTTATTTTTCTAATTTTTACTTTTTATGAGATGTTTCAGTGGATCTGTAACTAAGCCTCTGTTTGTTGTTTCACATACCACAGGCACAAATGCTCGAGGCCACCCTTTTGTATGTCCAGTGTAGGTCAGTCAAATGTGAGATTTGCCATCAGATATTCAGAGTTTCAGGTGACTTAAACAGCAGGTTAAAAAAAATGCAGACCATTTCAGAAAGCATGAACTTCCCTGTCTGATGTGGAAAATAGACTTCAGTGGAACTTTCAGACATGATATTGATGAGGGTCTTCCCCAGAATACAGAAAACTGCCCTTTGAGAAACAGTCCTGTACAGATGGATTGTCCTTCCAACCCTGAGCTGCTGACACTTTTAACAGTGCCAGCACTTCCTGAGGAGTTACTCAAGCTACTTCACCAGCCAGCCACAGGTATTTAACATGGCCAGGTGGTTTTACACCCCAGCACTCAAACAGTTCTTGCTCCCCTCCAAGGCCAAGCTACAGTTCCAGTCTTTCAAGCACCTCTTACCATACACATCATTTCCATCACAGTTCAGTGAAACTGTATTTATTTATGGGCAATGCAGTTATTTGCCAAAGAATGTGGTTTGGGGACAGCTGAAGACATTTGTTAGCTCAGGACAAACTTGCTCTGCAGTTTTGGCCTGAACAAAAATAACAGCACACCAGACATTCCCTTGAACTGGTATTTTTAAGTGGTTTCAACGCTTGGTTTTCAGTGCACGTGTCATGAAAGCAAAGGAAGGAAAGAGCACAATTCCCAGAGTTCTCAGGGAGGGAACCCTCCTCCTTTTTCCACAGTAGCCCAGCACATGCTCAGGGACAGCACTCAGATGACCTCCATCCCTCTCCAGTGGGACTTGCCACCTGCCAAGAAAGCAGCTTCACTGTCCACTCCCTCGTTCCTCAGCTCAGCCTCTCACTTGCTCTTTAATTGGCCTGTGGGAAGTGGGACAGAAGGAATGACAAGCACCTGAACTACAATATAACACTTGGTCAGATGCTTTCCTGGATCAGGACCTTCAATCTTAAACTGGATCCTGCACAACAGCAGCCACAGGTTTGGGGTCAGGGAAGCTTTGTTTGCTGTTGAAATACAAATAACACAAGAACAAAGTTCTAAAGGAATGCATTTCTGTCCAAGTTCTGTTTGTGTAGACTCTGTTTGAGCCAAGCATATGCAGAACCAAAGCTGTGCATCTGCCAATATCACAAGTATGATCCAAGCAAGTCTATCGAGACATTGCCAGCCACACAGCTCTCTCCATGAGGAAAGAATTTGGAATGCATTATTTGACACAGAACCATATAATTGCAGAGTCAAAAATTAGAATAAAGGCTTCTAACCAACTGCCAAGAAGGGGGGATGTTTTTCTGGCTTGAGCTTCTAATAGAAAAATAAAGAAAATGCAAAAGTTACAGCAGTTCTGACATTGCTGAGGTGTCATTCCAGAAACTGTCCTTTCAAACCAAATTGTAGTGGGTAACAAATAAAATGATTTGTGTTAGTTCAAGTAAGGTTGGAAAACACAGGTTGTTTTTTTAAGCTTCCTACACCAAACAACAGAAATTTTTGCACTCTGAATCTCCAGGTTCATGTACATGGTCATTTATATTATTAATTTTAAACACCCTACAAAAGAAGTCGAAACAGTTGACTCTTCAATTACAGTGATGATTTTAGTGTGTCTGGCTCTCAACAAAATATTCAGCTGCTGCTACACATGAAATTTCATTGGAAGGATTTTCTCCCTCAGCGTAATTTTCTTATTGTGGGATTTTTTTCCCTACAGCTTTTTTATTTAAGTTACTTAACCCTTTTTAAACTGAAATGCCTATAGATTAAAATAAATCTCATGCATTAAAGTACCTTATGGAAATAATTTACATCAATATACATAAATTCATACTCTTTTGGGCTGATTCATTACATGGTGATTCCCTGGGCAAGACAAGGAAAGATCCTCCTTCCCCAAATACTCAGAATATACAAGGAAGGAAATGCAAAGGATCCAGTGGGGTGACAAACACCTTTATGCAGTGGGTAAATGAGGCTGCACAAGCAGATCTTTATGGAGCAGGGACTTTACTGGGGGATGGCTTTTGAGCAGAACTGCTGACCAACGATATCAAAGCAGGAGACTGAAAGTGAAGGAAACTTGTGGTTTCTTTATGACTCTGAGATGAATTCTTTCATCAGATTAACCACTTCTGAAAGCATCCGGCATGTCTGACATACTCGAGGGACATCCAGGATCTATTCCAAGGCAGTGCACGCAGGGTCTGACTCAGGAGAACATCCTCATCCAGGAAGGACATTTAACTTTAGATTTCACTTGAAGCAGATGCTTAAACTCTGTTATAATCATTGAGTTTTAAGCACATACTTTGGCTACTTCCTGAATCTGAGATCAGTGTGCAGACATGGGTAGAAATATATGTAGTCACTGGTAACTGCAGAAACCAGTGGAAGGGACAAAAACCTCAGATGTGGAGCTAATAGAATGCCAGTTATTATTAAGAAAGCTTCCAGAAAACCAGGAAGAAAACTTAAGTGAGGAGAACTAGAGGAGAAGAGGTCCCCTAACCAAGGTCACAAACATCATCTCTCTCTTCATTTAGGATTAAAGCAACAGCAGAACAGAAATATTGTGATTCCTGGGAGAGATCTGATCACACTCATCAATCAGCTCTTGCTTATTGCCTCTTTCACCTCTGAGCAGAGATAAAAGGGCTGTCACACTGCAGGCTGAGTCCCAGGCTGTGCTGAGACCTCAGAAATCAGAGAGTGTCCTGGGGCACCTGCACAGGTCTGGCCCTGGGAGAGCAACTTTTATCCCTGAAAGCATGGATAAAAGAAAGATAAATCTCTTTTTCTTAGAAGCCAGACTTGTAAATTAGAGCATTTTTCTGGACTCAAATCTGATGCAGGTTTGGACAGAGAATTATTAAAGTTAGAAGAGTCCAACCTGTGACCAACCCCCACCTTGTCAACCAGACCAGAGCATTGAGTCCTCCAACACTCTCAGGACTTCAAATTAAATAATGAAGTGCATGTAAATCAGAAGAAAAACAGGTTTGCCAAACAAACTGTTCCAGATCTGCTGACAAACAGTAGAGTTGGAAACTCAGAGAAGCATTCAGGTAAGTGGATGACTTCACCAAAAATTGTCTGGATATGAAAACAGTCATTAGTTATTAGTCATTAGGGAATGGCCTTAAACTGAAGGAGGGAAGAGTTAGATTAGATGTTGGGAAGAAATTCTTTACCATGAGGGTGGGGAGGCCCTGGCACAGGTTACCCAGAGAAGCTGTGGCTGCCCCATCCCTGGTAGTGTCCAAGACCAGGTTGGATGGGGCTTGGAGCCACCTGGAACTGTGGAAGGTGTCCCTGCCCATGGTCTAACACAGCACAAGCTGTTGGTCTCCTCGTGGGACTCAACTTTCATTAACATCAACTGCTGGGAAGGATGTTACATGTCTCAGCTTCAGTGGGTTTCCAGAGCTTTGATTCATGGATTAATAAAACAAGTACAGAGATATTTGCCAGTTTAAGTAGACTCTTATGTTTTATCAAGTAAAATCGTCTCAGAAAATAATTTTTAAGAAATGATCACAATTTCTTCTCCAAGTAAGGAGGAAAATGTCTCTAGTTTGCCAAGTGGGGTGAGATGCAATTAGCTGAGGGAAACAAGTATTACAAGGATGTGAAGAAGCACAACAAAGCATGAGCACAATAAGGACCAAGTTTCTAAGAGTAAACAGTACCCAGCAGGATTCTCTGGCAAAGAACAGAAACTGGTGGTTAACAAACCATTTGGGGAAATAATCACGGAAATGACTAAAATTTATTTAAAAGGATTTTTCTAATGAGAAAGTGTATTTCTCTGCTGGCACAAGGACACAAACATTTGTGAAAAAGTTAAGGCAAAGTTAATGGAGTAGAGCTTAGAGTAAATATTTTGAAGAAAACACTGTTTGGAGGACGTAGCTTTTTGTATTACAATCTCAATTTCATTCAACCTCCAGGAAAGGTCATTGATTTAATCAAAAGCTTTTCTTTTTTTTCTTTTGGTTAGAATCCCAAATGCACATACCATCAAGATCTGGTGCACAGAAATAATTTGAAGCAAATCTTCTAAAAAAGGTTTTGAAGATGCTTGCCAGTAGAACATTGTGCCTCACAGCTATAATATCAGAAAAAAGCCATTCAATTTAAATTAATATATTTGGCCAGACAGCTATATTAAAATTCTTGTTGTTTTTTCTGTTATAATGGTAGCCTGTGGTATGACTAGCCCCCTTCAAAAATCTGGGTAGTTATTGCCTTTCTCTTGCCTAGGGTGCATCATATGTTTTTGATTTTGATGAGCTGCATTGCGCTACCTCATTAAAACAAACACTTATGCAAAACAAAGGCCGTGTATCCCAGCACAGGGGATGTAACCCAGCTTTGAAGGCTGCAGCCTTTCAAAAAGCATCTTTCAAAGGAGAACTTCCGTCGACCCAGCCACACTTATGTTTAACATTTGTGGATGATGTCAGGACATGTTGGGTGCTCAGCCCCTGGGAACACAGAGGCTTCAAAAGCCACTCTGGCTGCAGCTGGAGAGCAGGCAAGTATTTGCTGGTGCAGTGGGAAGGTAGAGCTTTCTCCCCATGTGGGTGTCATCTCTTGGCCAACCAGAGCAGCTGCTGTGCCCTGGGGAGGCTGTAGCCAGGTGGGTGTTGGTATCTTCTCTCAGGCTCCCAGTGAGAGAAAAAGAGGACACAGTCTTAGGCTGCATCAGGAGAGGTTTAGACTGGGTGTTAATAAAAACTTTTCCACAGAAAGTGTGATTTCCCACTGGAATGGGCTGCCCTGGGTGGTGGTTGAGTCACCATCCCTGGATGTGTTTAAGAAGAGATTGGATGAGGTACTCAGTGCCGTGGTTTAGATGATGGGAGGGTGTTGGGGTAATAGGTTGGACTGGACAATCTCAATGGTCTTTTCCAACCTTGTTAATTCTGTGATTCTGTGAGGGCTGGGAGCACCAAGCTGGTGGTGCTGGACAGCTCCACTTCTCCTCCAGGTCCACGGCCCCAGGACAGCCCTGCCCTCCTCCCAGAGCCCTCCCCACCTCTGCAGGTGTTTCCCCTTCCAGGGAGACACCGCTTCCAGAGCATCTTTGAAAGGAATCAGGACTGTATTCTGCAGGAATAGTTTTCTCTGGTTCATTTTCAGCAACTGCTTTCAGCTGAGAGTATTTTTGCCCTTAAAAGTGGGTTGGTTCTCTCCCACTTCAAAAAAGACATGGCTTGGAGACAGGGCTGGAGTGTGTTCAGAGAAGGGGAAGGGTCTGGAAAATATGTCCTGTGAGGAGCAGCTGAGGGAGCTGGGGGTGCAGCAGAGGAGGCTCAGGGGGGACCTCATTGCTGTCCCCAAGTCCCTGACAGGAGGGGGCAGTGAGGAGGGTTGGGCTCTGCTCCCATNGCTCTGCTCCCATGGCCCAAGGGAAAGGAGCAGAGGAAAAGACCTTAAGTGGCACTAGGGCAGGTTCAGATTAGATATTAGAAACCATTTTTCCCTGCAACAGCAGTTACATGCTTTGGAACAAGTGTCCCAGGGAGGTGGTGGAGTCCCAGTCTCTGGAGATGTTCAAGAAGTGTCTGGATGTGGCCCTTGGGGACATGGATTGGGGGGAATTCTGTTGCTGGGGGTATGGTTTTAATCACTTATCTTTGAGATTTGATAACCACTGCTAGTAAAAAATCAGGAGAATTTCCTATAAACTCCCTTCAAGTGTAGCATAATTAGTTGCTGTATTTATAACTCAATACAGAGAAGGAATTACCAGACTATGTGCTACATCAGCCTTCCAAAATAACTACTGCTAATGCACATATTCTCCAGTTATAAAAAAATCCATGTATTTTCAGCTTTTCATGTGGCACATTTCGAAGTGGCTGGCATAAAATTATGATGAGACTGTACTGAAGGATGATTCCAGTGAAAGATGAGCACTCCTGAAATTGTTTCTGGCCTGTAGCTTAGATGGTTTCAATTATCCATTCACAAAATGTAGTACAGGAAATTCAGGGACCAGACTAGTCATATACTCTGAGTACAGGTTTTTAAATCACCCTAGTGAATTTAAGCTGTAGCTTGTTCAAGCTATGAATGAATTGATGTCATGTGTGAATTACTTCAAAGGATGTACAAATGTGGAGGAAATAGTTCCATATTCATGAACAACAACGGAAGAAAAAAATACGATATTTAGAACCTGAATGGTTTGTTAAAATATATTTAAGAACTTTGCCTTAAGAGCTCTGCTCACCAGTTTATATTGTCATCTCCCTCTGGATGGCTCTACTACCCCCTTTTTTTTTTTTAACAGACTAATTACATTTAAAAGTGAGTATTTAATTTCCCTTTACAAAGCTAGAAACTTGACTTCAAGAAATACATGCTATTATCTAACATTGCAGTCTGCCAAAATAAAATAGCAAGAAGTGATACAGCTCATAACCAGTAAAAGTATATACATAAAGCTAAAAAAAGAGAGGGTGAGGGTTAAATCCTGTCTCTGTGGAAGCCAGGAGAGTTTTATCACTGTCTTCCTCAGAGCCTGCACTTCATCCCAGCTACTCATAACACTTTTCATATTTGATAGGGAACAATTTAAAGTGATAAATAGCAGTCAAATTGCACGTGTGTGTGAGGGGGGAGAAGATTTAAAAACAGCCTCGGTGTTGAAACTAAACTACTCCTGTCAGTTTTGAAATTTTTGGCTGACCAGGCTAAAGCTGAGTGTAAGCAGAGAAAAAACTTTCTGCTTGTGGTGGTTATCTGAAAGCTCTGAGGTCAGACCAGCTCCTTCTGGAGTCATATCCTAAATGTTAACTTCAGGGTGCCTGGATTTGAAAAGGGGCCACCAACCCACATAGCCAACCCTCACTCAGAAAATCAAGTTATTACTATTTATGTGCCTATATAATGGTTTAAGATCTTGTTTCTGGAAAAAATGCCTCACAAGACACTGAAAATATTCACATTGTGAAACACGCTTTTTCTTCATTTCCTGTTGGTAGAACCTTTACTGCAAAGTCCTGAACCTGAAGTTACATTAAGAGTGTTGGTGTCACTCTCCAGGTAGAACTTGCTGCCCAATTTCATCTTTGGGGCTTGGTACCCATTGAAGCTGTTCATTATAGAATCAACAAGGTTGGAAGAGACCTTCAGGATCATCTCATTCCACCTTCACTCAGCACCATAATCACCCCTAATCCCTGTCCCCAAGGGCCACATCCAGTCAACTCCTGAACACTTCCAGAACTGGGACTCCACCACCTCCCTGGGACACTTATTCCAAGGCCTGAACACTCCTGCACAGAAAAGAAAACTTTTGTTCTCTAATCTGCCCCTGCCCTGGTGCAATTCCAGGCCATTCCCTCTGCTCCTTTCCCTTGGGCCATGGGAGCAGAGCCCGACCCCCCTCACTGCCCCCTCCTGGCAGGGACTTGGGGACAGCAATGAGGTCCCCCCTGAGCCTCCTCTGCTCCACACAAACACCCCCAGCTCCCTCCAGCTGCTCCTCACAGGACATTTCCACAAAGTGCACTGGAAAAGGTTAAATCCAGGCTTCTGGTCCACAAACTCCCTCACCAGGAGAAAAAGTGTTTCACTGCTTTGCTGCCCACCACGTGCTAAGTTTTCCTATGACCCTGTTGTTTGAGTGATGTCTTGGGGAGAGGAAAATATGTGTTTAAATGTCCCCCTATTAAAGAAGGATGAGCAACACAGAAGAGTATTTTTCTCCCCTGAAACAGTATAAGAGAGCAGGAGATATTTAAGTTTGGGCAACCTCTGTACATTGCATGTGGCTGTCTTGAGTTGTGAAATGTCACCTACATAATTTAAGAGTTATGATATTATTTTACATTTTTTCTATTTCCTTAATAGGTTTTCAAGGTAACTCCTCTACATTATTTCAATTTTATTCCATTCAGAGAGCAGAACTCTTTAAAAACAGGGAAATATAACATGTTGTATTGCTTTCCTGACAGTGTGTTCAGTGATATATAACTTTAAAACAGCAATTCCGTACACTCAGTCCTTTCTAAATGATTTATCATCTTTTTCTTCAAAAAAAAAACACACTTAACTTTAGATTAAAGATATTTCATATAGAGTTTTGTTTTCAAATGTAAATATTGGATAGGAAAATGTGTTTGTGCTTTGGAGCAATGCAGCCAACAGACTATTTGGGAATGGTGTGCTGATTTGCTACCTGAAAAATGAAAGTCATTAATGAAAGTTATATAATTACAGACTCCTTCTTTTCTTTAAAGCACCTCTTCCTTAAAAAAAATTCCCTCAGCTCCTGTCAGTGAAATACTTCAGGAAACTCCCTCACAGCTTCTCTCTGGGAAAGGGAGGAATATGATGTGCAGTAGGTTATGCCTGCACGTGTGAAGCTGATCTTTGTCTTCCATATCCAAGTCAATATTTAGCCAAAACTGTTTGCTGGCCAAGAGGGAATAATGGTTTCAAGTTAAATCCACATGCAGAGCAAGATAGAAGAGATGCTACCCCCTGTCAAGCCTCTCAGATGTCTGGCTCTGAAACAACTTTTCCCATGTCTGCCATGCCAAAAACAGTGCTGCTCTTACATCCCAAACTGCCTTCTCATTAAAGGCTCTCATTCAAAACAATTTAAATGCCCCATATCTAAACCACATGAAAGTATTTAACAGGGGCGAGGCGTTATCTGAACCTCACCCAGCAGAAAGGCAGCCTGGTTTGCTCATCAAGAGCACCAGCAGCACCTAGTAAAGTGTCTGAAATCACAAGCCCACTGTCCAGTTTCCTGGAAAAATGCTGTCAGGCACACACTCTCTTCCACACAACTCCACCCATTCTGTCATTTTTATCATATTTCTCAGAAAAGCCCAGCTGACGCCGTGGGAAGTCCTGCACCACCAGATCCCACAGTTTACATTAGACCTGTCTTGGAGAGCCTCTACTTAAGGCATGTACTTATAAGATCATGAGAATTTGCACCTCTTAAAGACAAACCCCATTATTTTGGAGCTGCTGTTTCATTTCTTCAGTGTGAGGTTTCCCTCTGATGTAAGGGGCAATGTGTGCCAGGCCAGACCCTATGGCTCAGAATCAAACATCCCACAGATTTTAAGAGGGGAATAAGAAGAAAGTTTCCTTTCAAAAACTTTCACAGGGGAAAATCACTAATTTTATTTGTCTGAAGTGATGGCAGAAAGCTTTGATGTCTAGCTCTAGGCATCCAAGGTGGTCTTTGCATGTGAATTTTATTTTAGACGTTTGGGGAAACTCTTCATGCCAGTGAATGCTCCTTTCCACTACAGAATCAAGAAGCAGCAATGTGTGCAAATCCTTTAGAGAGATTATCATTACCTTAACTTAGCTGCCATAAAGTTTGACATCTAGATAAAAATTGTTGCCTAGGCTCCTCTGAAATCTATTTTGAAATGGGATTAAATCCCTCAGGTTATGCCCCCATTTCCATTTGCTCACAGTTTTCAGACAAGCAGAGTCAAGTAAGAGGAGTCTTGCTCACAGTGACATAAAGTCTCTTTCCAGTTGTGCCCAGTGAGAGAACAAGGATCAATGACCATAAACTAAAACACAGGAAGATCCACCTCAACATGAGGAAGAATTTCTTTACATTGAGGGTGGAGGGCACTGAAATAGCTACCCAGGGAGGTCGTGGAGTCCCCCTCTCTGGAGACATTCCAAATCAACCTGGTTCTTGTGTCATCTTCTACAGGTGACCCTTTCTTAGCAGAGCAGTTGGACTGGATGATCTCCAGAGGTCCCTGCAACCCTGACAAATTCTGCAATTCTCTGAAATTTATGATGTGGTGTGTAAGCCAGAGAAGGGCTTCACAGACCTTACCTACAGGACATCTGGAGGACAGAAATAATGGGAGATGGCAAGGCAGAAAATACATCCTACAAAGCACATGGTACTGGGTAACCAGTGCCAGCCAGACCAGCTCCCTGATCCAGACAAGCTCAAAGCACACTGGGATCTCACTGACATAAGTGAGAACAGGACTTGGCACCCTCTGCACAAACTGATACTAATGGAAACTCTGAAAGAAGCATGTGGCAACTACTTTATGTAGTTCCCCAAGTGAAGATACATCTGGGAGTATGGGAGAGTTGAGGAAAAACTGTAAATAGGAATTGGGTCATCCACATTACTATTTTAAATCCAACTCAGCTCAGAAACAATCAGAAGTTGTCACCAGCAGACAAGTGGTTATTTAGTGGTGGTTTCATCCAGATCCCAGAAAACAAGACTTTGGCCACACCTCAGGTTACACCCATGTATGGCTGTTCACCTTGGCAGTCTCCTCTGGAAAGGAGAAGGTTTCCCTGAGGGACAGAGACCAAACTACTCTCTTGTCTTGCAAGTGAAGGTTTGAGGCCATGCCTGAAGGCACTGATGGAAAGGATGCTCACCCAGCTTCCTCCTGCTCCACACCACTCTCCTGGGCAAAAGGGACCATCAGGGCTCACAGTCCCTTCCCAGTGCCCATCCTATGGGTAAATGCACACATGAGACCTGAATAGAAACCTCACAAAATAATACGGCCTCTTGCAGGAGCCACAGCAAACTTTGAGGATCCCTTAAAACTTTTTTCCATTGACACCACTTGAGAATATGGCCAGAGACCTTTACTGTTACAGTCACAGAATAAGAGATTTCCTTGGCCAGGAGGGAGTTAAGAGGTGGGAAACTCTTCTGTATTTCTTTTTCATGTTTCATTTCTGTGTTTCTGGAATCACTGAGTTGGGGCTGTACAACCTCAAGAGGAAATACTGAGAGGGGAGCCCATCTCCGTGTGTCAGTGTCTGTAGGGAGAGGGCAGAGGATGGACCAGGCTCTGCCTGGAGGTGCTCAGAAATAGGACAAGAGGAACAGGCAGAAACTGATGCCCAGGAATTTCCACCTGAACATGAGAAAGAATTTTCCTGTGCAGTGACCAAGTACTAAAGAGACACCAGAGAGGGTGTGGAGTCTCCCCCACTGGAGACATTCCAGAACCCTCTGGACATAATTCAATGCCATGACCCTGCTTGAGCAGAGAGGTTGGACCAGATGAGCCACTGTGGTCCCCTCCAACCTGAGCCATTCTGGGATTCTCCGTGATTCCCTTAATCTGAGTTGAAAAATGAAGATTTTTATACTCCAAGAGACAGTAAATGTAAGCCAGCAAAAAATATTTTGTACAGTTATCTCAAAAAAATACACTGATACCAAAGTCTACCAAACCCACCAGCAGCAGCACTAGGAATGGTTCTGTGAAGGAGCAACACCAGGACACACATTAATCCTCATTAATCTGCTCAGTCACAAGCACAGAGGCCCAACATTACAGTTCCAAAAGTTGATTATGGTATTAATTACCACCACTGCCATTTGTCAGCCACTGCACCACATGGATCACTCCTTGGTCCAGATAAAATACAAGTGAAACAGAAGCTTAGGACTTTCTGCAGAATATCTTTAAGAAAGATAAAGAAAGGGTTGGTTTTAGCATGCAGGTTCCTATTTCACCATAAATTAGAAACTGATAAGCAAAGAGTTGGAGACCGGTTTTCAGCATGGAAGATTAATACAGTGTGTCTCAAAAGCAGTTTTTAGTGTATTTAATCACAGTGAGATTCAATGGCATGTATTTAATTTACATTGGTTTTTCAGATTGATTTGTCACAGTGCAGTGCTTTCTACTGGGCTTGGTGACACATTCTGTATTTCCTTCAGCTTATCTTAAATAACCTAAAAAATACATGAACATGGATATCATCTCCAACCTGACTGGGGCATTGCTTCCTGTTTCCCAGCTCATTACTAAACATATTAAACAACACCAGATTTAAGATACACTTTGAGACATCCCTGTTACTGATTTTGAGTGCCAGACTGAAAAATTACTGTTAACTATTATTTTCTTGGTTTCTCTTTCCTATCCATTTGTAATAGCTGATTGGATATCACTTTACTCTTGTACAAGAAAGCTTTTTAAACATTCTTTT